>APFE031220488.1:56829-101929 GCA_000404065.3 Pinus taeda
TTGGATATTTCTAGTAAGTATTCCTTGCATGGAGAAGGATCTATTATAGGAGATTGGAGGACTTGTGGCCTATATATTGAGGCGTAGGTAGTCCATGATTTTCATCTTCTGATTGAAGATCATCAGAGTACAGAGAGAGCAGGATAGCTATTGAGCTTATTCTTTTTGTATGTTGTTGAGGATTTCCACTTGATTGACAATACAGAGATGGGGTTTTAGGTTGGTACTTTTCCTAGATAAATTCTTTTGTGTTATGTGTGATTGATTCCTTCTTATCAGTTATATGTGTTCTTATTGATGATGCTCATGGTTGATTAAGCTTCCGCTAAATTGTTTGTAGAAGTAGATCAAGTGTTTTGCTTTAGTATATTGTATTACCAGGTTGATCTATAGGTGGGAAATTTCTACATGGTATCAGAGTTGACTGATTTGTAGAAAAATTCTACAAAAATTCTATAGATGCGTCCCTCCTCGAGATCGCCACCAATTTTTGGTATCAGAGCGGGTTGCCCTTTTCTCTCAGTAATGGAGGTAGGAATAAGGGGTCGAGAAAGAGGCATCAGAAGAGTAGCAAATGAAGGGCTACGGGAAGAAATTAGGAATTTAAATACATGTTTGGCAGCAGTGGAAGCAGGAAGGTGTAGAGATCCGGAAGGTGGGGATGACAGTGAGGAGGAAAACATAGCCATGACGGATGGGTCAGACGACGAAGGACCATAAATTAAACTATTGAGGTCAATTTTGTTGGCTAGCAGCAAGCCAAGACTGGAGCTCTCTAATTATGATGGCAGTTTGTCCACAGAGGCGTTGTTAGACTGGATAAGTGAGCTAGATAAATATTTTGAGTATGAAGAAATTAGCGAAGACAAGAGGATCAAGTTTCTTGTCACCAAATTGAAGGGACATGCAGCTCTATGGTGGGACAGTGTATAGGCAAAAAGGAGGAGATTAAACAAACCATTGATTAAAAACTGGGACAGGATGGTTGTTAGGATGAAGAGCAAGTTTATGCCTAAAGATTACCAAATCGCCCTTTATAGACAAGTACAGAACCTGAAGCAAAGAATGATGATTGTGAAGGAATATACTGAAGAATTTTATAAAGTTAACCTGAGAGCTGGTTATGTTGAAGATACCCCTGAGAAAATAGCGAGGTTTGTGAATGGTCTACGGATGGAGATCCGAGACAAAATTAGTGTTCTTTCCCCTAAGACCATGGAGGAAGCTTATCATAGTGCTTTGAAGGCAGATGAAAATATTACTAGGAAACAAAATGCCAGAAGAGGACGTGGTTCTGGTAGAGGTTGGGGACAGACCTTTGGCAGAGGTAGGACTGCCAACAGCAATGAAGAGAACAGTAGTTCGAAGACTTCAGGACAGAGTGAAAGGGAAGGTAACACCAGAGGAGGAAGGTCATACCAGCGAGGAAGAGGTAATGGCAGAGGCAGAGGAAATGTCTATCAGTGTTACAAGTGTCACAAGTGGGGACACAGGTCCTTTCAATGTCCTGAAAATGAACAAACTGGGCAAAGTGGAGCATATGTCGCTCAGCCCAATGAAGCGGAGGCACTGCCACAGGAGGTGGAAAATATGCCAGAGACTGGGGAAGCCTTGGTGCTGAACAAGGTATTATTAAAACCAGCTAAAGAAGTATTTGATCAAACATAGAGGAAAGCATTGTTCCGGACTACATGCAAGTCACATGGGAAATGCTGCAAATTAATTATAGACAGTGGAAGTACTGATAATCTGGTAGCTACTAAAATGGTGGGAAAATTGGGTTTGAAGAATTTGAAGCACCCAACCCCATACAGGGTGTCGTGGTTGCAGAAAGATCACCAATTGTTGGTCGATGAGCAGTGTGAAGTAGAGTTTCATATTGGCAAGTATAAGGACAAGGTGACTTGCGATATCATGCCTATGGACGTGTGCCATATTCCGTTGGGAAGACCATGGCAGTATGATAGGAAGGTCTTCCATGACAGGGCAACAAATTGTTATAAGTTTGTTAAAGATAGGATAAAGCATACCCTAGTGCCCATGAAGGAAGAGGAAGGTGCAGAAACCAGTGGGACAAAAGCACTACTACTAGGCGGAAAAGAATTCTTGCGACAGATGGAGGATGATGAGGTGAAGTATGCAGTTGTGCGAAGGCCAAAACTAGTATTGATCCATACTGAAGTCACTGACTTACCTAAAGAAATACAGGACATGCTGCAAGAGTTTAGTGATATTGTGGTAGACGATCTACCGGATAAATTACCACCGAAGCAGAGCATTAGTCACCATATTGATTTTATTCGAGGGGCTATTTTTCCAAACAAGGCTACCTACCAGATGAGTCCGAAGGATGATGAAGAAATCCGGAAGTAGGTGCAAGAGTTATTGGATAAAGGACTGATTCAGGAGAGTTTAAGCCCTTGTGCAGTTCCGATTGTTTTAGCTCCCAAGAAAGGAGGTGAGTGGCGGATGTGCACAGATTCCTGGGCCATTAACAAGAATACCATCAGGTACAGGTTCCCTTTACCTTGGATGGATGATATGATGGATTGTTTGAGTGGAGCAACGTACTTTTCAAAGATAGACCTGAAAAGCGGCTACCACCAAATCAGAATTCGAGAAGGTGACAAGTGGAAAACAGCTTTCAAGACTAATGAAGGCTTGTACGAGTGGTTGATTATGCCATTTGGATTGAGAAAGACCCCTAGCACATTCATGCGATTGATGAACGAGATGTTGAAGGAATTCATCAGAAAAAATTGTGATTATATATTTGGATGATATACTTATATTCAACAACACGAAGGAGGAACATTTTCGACATGTGAGGTATGTATTGGAAAAATTACAGCAGAATAAATTACTGATAAATTTGAAGAAATCTTCTTTTTTCAAGAAAGAATTAATTTATTTGGGATTTGTGATTTCTGAGAATGAACTAAAAATGGATCCAAAAAAGGTTGCAGCCATAGTTAGTTGGCCATCCCCCAAAAGTTTGTTTGAGGTACGAAGTTTCCTTGGATTGGTGAGTTTTTATCTGAAATTTATTAAAAATTTCAGTGGGATTTGTGCACCCATGTTGGACACCATTAAGAAGATAAATCGTCCTTTCCATTGGACAGAAATGGCAAAGACAAGTTTTCAGCTACTCAAAGGAAAATTACTGAAAAATCGATTTTGAGGTTACTAGACTTTAACAAACATTTTCAAGTTCGTTGTGATGCCAGTGGGATAGCCATTAGTGCAATGCTCAGTCAAGAGGACAAGCCGGTAGCCTATTTTAGTGAGAAACTAAATGAAAGTAGGTAGAAGTACACGTCTTATGACAAGGAATTTTACGCAGTGGTTCAAGCATTGAAGCATTAGAGACATTACCTATTGGCCAATGAATTTGTCTTGTTTTCAGACAATTCTGCATTGCAGTATATTATGCAGCAGCATAAGCTGAACCATGAACATGCGAAGTGGGTGGAGTACTTGCAAAGTTTTATGTTTGTGTTGAAACACATCAGCGGTCAAGCCAACAAAGTGGCAGATGCGTTAAGCAGGAGGAATTTGGTCCTACAGGAAAGTACGATACAAGTATTAGGATTTGAAAATCTTAAGGACTTGTATGAGGGAGATGCAGATTTTAAGGAAGCTTATGAAGCTTGCCGAAATCCGTTGTTGAGAGATAACAGTTCATGGCTGGAATATAATATGCAGGAAGGGTTTTTGTTCAAAGGAGGGCAATTATGTATTCTGGAATGTTCTATGATAGAGAACTTAATCGAGGAAAAGCATAATGGAGGTTTAGCCGGACATTTTGGCATAGACAAGACCTTGGATCAGTTGAGTCACTTTTACTATTGGCCGAAGATGCGTAGAGATGTATAGAGGTTTGTGACTAGATGCAAAGTGTGTCAGCTTGCAAAGGGACATAGCCAGAACACGGTGTTGTATACACCCTTACCTATTCCGAACAGACCATGGGACTCTGTCAATTTGGACTTTGTCTTAGGTCTACAGAAGACACAACGGGGATTCGATTCCATCATGGTGGTGGTGGATCATTTCACAAAAATGGCACATCTCATTCCATGCAGGAAAACCAGTGACGCCACACATGTAGCATATTTGTTCTTTACCGAGATAGTCAGATTACATGGCTTGCCGAAGTCTATTTTTTCAGATCGAGACATTAAGTTTACAGGACATTTTTGGATAACCCTATGGAAAAAATTAGACACCAAACTAAACTTCAGCTCAGCTTATCACCTGCAGACCAATGGACAAACAGAAGTGGTGAACCGAAGTTTGGGAAACTTATTGAGGAGTTTGGTTGGAGAAAATTCTCGACAATGGGATCGTGTGCTTGCACAAATGGAATTTTATTATAACGATTCACCCAACTGAAGCATGGGTAGTAGTCCTTTCCAAATCCTATACGGAATGCACCCACATGGAGTACATGAGTTACTAGATTTGGGACAGTTGGATCACAGGAGTGCTCATGGGGAAGGTTTCGCAAAGGCAATCAGCAATCTTCATGAACAAGTGAAATTAAAATTACAAGACAGTAGTCAAAGATACAAGCAAAAGGCAGATTTGAAAAGATGGGAGGTACAATTCAACGTAGGAGACCTGATATTAGCACACCTACGCAAGGAAAGGTTTCCTAAAGGCGAATACAACAAGTTGAAATGGAAGAAAATCGGTCCTTGCAAGATTCTTCGGAAGTTTTCTGTGAATTCTTATGAATTACAGTTACCCCCAGGTATTCTAATTTCACCCATTTTCAATGTGGCAAACCTGTACCGTTACACTGCAGCAAATGAAGAAGACGGTTCAGAAAGACGAACACGAGACACCCAGAAAGAGAATGGTTCGTGGATTAAGCAAATTCCCCCAGCAAAGCCTCTAGAGATCAAACAAATCCTAGATACTCAGGTGGCCAGACGGACTCGAAGGAAGGAATATTTGCAGTACCTAGTCAAGTGGAAGGGTCATCCTATTGAAGATAGTTCTTGGTTAGATGTTGGCCTGATTCAAAGCGTCGGGTACTCTATTGAAGAGCTCATGGACAGGAGCCATGAGTTTAATTTACCCCGGGAGCTTGATGCAGGAGCATCCAAGTGAAGAGGCGACAGCTGGGAGATGTTCTTTTTTTTTCATTTTATCTTGACAGATAGGGAGGAAAACACGTCAAGTTTCTATTTCATTTAGTTTCATTTTGTGTCATTTTTAATTAAGGTTGAATCAGCCATTGTTAGTTTTTTAAATTAGACAAAATAGGATTAGTTAGGAACTTGTTTGAAGAAACTGTTTAGTAACTGAAAAATAACTAAGGAACAGATCCTCAAACTGCAAAGGAACTGCTGACAATGTATTGAAAAGGAAAAATCAAAGATGATGGAAGGGCTGCCATCCAGAGACGAGAGAGAGCCCAGAAGCTGTAACCCAGAATTATTTGAACTTCTATGATAGCTAACAATTCAAAATCTGTCATTTAATACAGTACATTAAATTTCATTAAGTTTTCTATGCATAGATGTCTCAGGCATCAAAATGAAAGCAAGACAGTGAAACCATTTTTCTTTTCAAATATTCGAACAAAAATTGATAAGCATTCAGTGACAAGAACCGAACAGAGGTGCACCAACACTTAGATTTCATTTATCAACAAAACAAGCCCCAGGTACTAATTACATTCTGCATTTAAACAAAAAAATACATTTCCTATACATGGAATTTTCATTTTTCGTTCAATAAAAATTCACTGTACAAAAATCTGTAGTCTGGAAATCGTGAAGGGTTCCAAACCCATGAAACCAAAATACATTACAGTCCACAGGTTATGCCTAAAACTTTGATACAAGAGCATTCAGCCCAAGAAAAATAATTGTATTTTAGTAGACCTAAGGGTATGGTGTTTTCAAGGAAGTTGGTTTCCTAAGTGTGAATTAAATGTAATTATTAATGTTTTGAGTGATTTTAATGAGAGAAGCTAGAATAGGGATTTAATTGAATATGGTGACGCATATTTGTAAATGTTCTCGAATGTAGGAGAACATGAGAGAATTAGGATAGTTGAGAGATTGAGGGATTTGAGAATTAATTTTAAAACTCATATTAGGAGTCAGTTCATGAATTTATGGATTAGAGAGGAGTTTTAGGAATGAGGAAGAGATTTAGGAATTTTGTTAAGGAATTTATGGATCTAAAATAGAAATTGGTTTTAGAATCCCTTTGTATAAATGTAAGCCAAAAAGGCATCATCAGAAGTTAGAAAGTAAGATAGGTTAGAGAAAGTTAGACATTTTGGAGTGTGTCAGTAAGCCTATGGGCAGATCAGGAAACAAAGGCCACTGTAAAGGAGAATCAAGCCAGAGAGACAGAGATTTCATTCTGTAATTGTTGTTTATGTTTATAGATACAGAGATTGATTCAAATCTATATAAATGTGTATTTCGTGTGTTAGATGATGAGTTATGTGTTATCAGAGATTTGCATAATATGAATATATGTAGGCAGATTCGAGGCGAATACACAAAGGAGGAGAAGAGATAGAGGATCGTAAAGGGCATATAACCCAATTGGAGAACCCAAGTGATGCTATGGATTGATTAGGAGTAAGAATTCACAGAGTTAAGTTCAAGCGGAAGTGAATTGAGTAGTGGAAGAACGAAAGGCCGAAACCTTTGAAGAAACCCGAGAACCACAGTAAACACTGAAAATAGTGTAAAATCTAAGTGAAGCGGAAGAGCGAAGAAGTGAAGAATCAATGCACAGTATCCATTGGATCTTTATGATCAATGGCCAGGATTAAATCACATCCATGGGACCCTTATGGAGATATCAGAATCGGGCCTTGGGCAGTTGCGATGAGCGATCGCCAATTGATCGAGGACCATTGGATCGAAACCAGATCAATGGTCGCGATCTAATCGCAAATCGGAATTCGGAAAAGGGCAAGCGATAGTGGATAATAGAAATGCAATGTTTAAATGGCTGATACGCCGATTATTGATGAAGTGTTGATCAGGATCGAGGAAGTAATGTGACATGTGATGAAGGCAGACCCAATAAGCGTATAGGTGCTGTTATATAGTATTTGGAATCCAATATTGCGTTATCGTCATATCAGATACGGAGGAGACTTGTGTTAACGAAACCCGACAGAGGAGCGATTGTGATTAGCGATAAAGGTGTATCTCAATAACTGTGCAGAGGCCATATAAAAGGTGGAAAAGGTATGTTTATGCGTATTTCCTTTGTAAATGGTTTATAATGGATTAAGCTTGAATATATGAGGTTTATATATAAGTCCAACGTTATCAAAGGATATCAAGGGTTCATGTGTTAATTTCTATATGTAACCAAAGCATAAAGAGGGGAAAGGTTATATATATGTGCGGTTAAGGGTTAACGAAGATTTATAAAGGTGAATAAGTCCCGATATTAACATTAATGAAGGTTGAGGGTTGATTAAAGTCTTGATAATGGAATATTGTATAAGGGTTAGACTATGGTTGAGTGTTGATAAATCATTCAACATGAGATATATAAAAATGGGCCTTAAAACCTTAGATATGTGAAGATTTAACTTGGTAGAGAGTTAAAATTCCTAGGACAGATCAGATATATGCATAAGTCATGCAAACTATGGGTAAAGCAGGGGCAAGCCTACGTCATTTGGTATCAGAGCATAATTATGATTGGAACAATTGACACCAGAACAGAATAAGGGAAATCTGTAGGAAGGGACTTAGAACAGAGTTATGTGTTTTAAGATGTTTATGCAGGCAAGAGGAGATCAGATTTTAATATGATAAATAGTAGGCACACAGAGATAAAGTGCAGCAGAACTTGCAGATGCAAGAACCAGAGAACAATCCATTCAAAGTACATGTAAATGATGGAACAAGATCATGTAGAGACCTTGAAGGTGAGATGACATGTTTTGTTTAATTTGATTTGAATACTGGAAAGTTGTGGTTTTTATTAACACACAGGTGACAGCATAAGGAGGTGGGAAGGTTACAACAACCTAGAGTGATTTCTCTAAAAGACTAGGCTCAAAGGAGAGAAGCTTAGTGAGGCATATGTAGCAAGGAGGAGACTTG
Organism: Pinus taeda; assembly: GCA_000404065.3. NCBI lineage: Eukaryota > Viridiplantae > Streptophyta > Pinopsida > Pinales > Pinaceae > Pinus > Pinus taeda. Next base: position 64,935 of record APFE031220488.1, read on the forward strand.
CTGTTGCAGAGGTATTGTTGCAGCTCACAAAGGTAATTCCATAAAGGATGTGGGTAGAATTGCCAAGGTAATGAAGGAAGCTAGTAAGACTTTCTAAGTGAAAGAAGAAGTGGTCAGAACCAAGTATTTCATGGTGATTGAAAAACAAGAGTATAGTTGTGTTCTTGAGAGATGTAGATGAGTTGAAGACTAGAAGGAGTAGAGAAGAGTGCTCAAAGGAGGTTCCAGAGATAGAGAACCAATTGCTTGCCAAAAGATCGAGTACAGAGGAAAGCTTGGTGAGGTAAGTGGCAGCAGGGAGGACTTGTTGTTGCAGAGGCTTTAATGCAGCTCATAGTGAATGAGTGAGGAACTCATAGAGATGGAGAAAAAGATGGCTATTGATTGTCATAGTAGAGGTTCTAAGGAAGACCACAGCAGAAGAAAGATGAAGAAAGAGGATGCCAAGGCAAATGGCAAAAGGATGAGTCAAAAGGAAATTGACAAAGAGATTGCAGAGATGAAATAACAACTCAATGTATTAATGAGGATACTAGAGGAAAGTCAGAGACAAGGTTGGGTATTAAGGAAGAAGCCAGTGAAGTGGCATAAATTACAGAGAAGGCTACAAAATATGAGAAGTCAACAGGTGAATATGAAATTAGCAGAAGAGCTGATGAAGCTTGAACAGGTACGGGGTGTTCAATTGAGATCTGAAGAACTCAAAGAAGCTAAGTTGGAAATGGAAGTGTCCATTTGTGAACCAGAGCAGGGTGAAGTTCTGGGTGAAGGAGAAGGAATCATCGATTATTTTCTGAATTGTTGGACAAATGCAGGCCGGCAGGAAAATGTAAAACCTTGTATTGTTGAAACTAATAACTCTGATGTGATTACAGGTTTTGCAGAGGATGAGCAATATTTTGAAGCTGTCAAAAGGATGGAGGTATATCTTTTAGAAGATAAAAACTTTGAAGTAAATAAGGATGGAGAATGTATCTTAAATGAGAGAAGCAGTGATGTATTGCAGAAGAAATAACTTAATAATGCATTGATGTTTGAAACTGTGACAACGTAGGAACAATTTCTTGTGAAAGAAGGAGATGAAATTCAGTCTGAAGAGATGATATGTGAAGCAATAGTTGAGATTGTTGAACCTTGTAATTTTCAAATTGATAATTTGAGTATAAATGCAAGAATCATAAGTAATGATGAAATACTTCTGAAGTGTCACAGAGAAATTGAATTTCCATATTATTTGCTGGGAAATTTAGAGTATGACAATGTGATTGCAGAGAAAGAAGTTCATTTCATTGAACAAAGACAGGAAGACATCATTAGATCAGATGGTGTGGAGGAAAGACTAACTGATAGTCTTGGAAATACTTTAGAGAATTATTTGGAGAATTCTTTAAAGAGGTTGAATCAGCATACTGATGTGCTGATAGAGAAGGAAAAAATAGAGTAGCATACTGATGTGTTGCCAAAAGAAGAACAGGCACTGAGGCCTAATGATTTTTATTTTAACAATTGTTTTATGAGTGCGGGTTTAGTTGCAGATGCTAGAGAAAAATTGGCACAGATAAGCAGCCAAATGGAAGAATAAGATTCTATGGAAGAATTCAATCCATGGAACATAGATGTTCAATTTCTGGAAAGAATGCTGGAAAGTCAGGATTCAGTGCAGACAGAGATAATCATGAAAGAGGGTAAGGATGAAAGGGAGGCCATTGTAATCAGAATAAGAGAGGAACAAGTAGGAGAAGGTGATAGCATTCGACAACTTCAAGGATAAGAACAGTAGTTTGAAGAGTTAGTGGACATCAGCAACAACCTGAAACAAAGAGAAAGAGGCAGAATTAAGTGGCAGAGTATGGACTAGTCCAAGGATGTGCTGGAAACGGAGATTGAATAATTATGGCAATTAATGATGAAACAGGCCATAGGGAGGAAAATGATAGCAACAGGAAGCATGATCAATCAAAATTTGAACCTAATTGACAAGGAGAGGAAGATGAAACAAAAGATAGCAGACATACAGTAGCAGCAAAGGCTCAAGGCATTTGGACAGCTACAAACTAAAGTTTGGGACCCTGGAGGTTTTTCTATCAACATATGAACACACATGATCAGAAGATCTTGAAATTTTTCTACTTTGGGAGTCTGATGCAGAAGCATTCAGCCCAAGAAAAATCATTGTATGTTAGTAGGACATAGGGGTATGGTTTTTTCAAGGAAGTTGGTTTCCTAAGTGTGAATTAAATGTAATTATTAATGTTTTGAGTGATTTTTATGAGAGAAGCTAGAATAGGATTTTAATTGAATATGGTGAGGCATATTTGTAAATTTTCTCAAATGTAGGAGAACATGAGAGAATTAGGATAGTTGAGTGATTGGGAGATTTGAGAATTAATTGTAAAACTCAAATTAGGAGTCAGTTCATGAATTTACAGATTAGAGAGGAGTTTTGGGAATGAGGAAGAGATTTAGGAATTTTTTTAAGGAATTTATGGTTCTAAGATAGAAATTGGTTTTAAAATCCCTTTGTATAAATGTAAGCCAAAAAGGCATGATCAGAAGTTAGAAAGTTAGACAGGATAGAGAAAGTTATACATTTTGGAGTGTGTTGGTAAGCCTACGGGAAGATCAGGAAACAAAGGCCACTGTAAAGAAGAATTAAGCCAGAGACACAAAGATTTCATTCTGTAATCGTTGTTTATGTTTATAGATACAGAGATTGATTAGAATCTATATAAATGTGTATTTCATGTGTTAGATGATGAGTTATGTGTTATCAGAGATTTGCATAATACGAATGTATGCAGGCAGAGTCGAGGTGAATACACAGAGGAGGAGAAGAGACAAAGGATCATAAAGGGCGTAGAACCCAATTGGAGAACCCAAGTGATGCTATGGATTGATCAGGAGTAAGAATTCATAGAGTTAAGTTCAAGCGGAAGTGAATTGAGCAATGGAAGAACGAAAGGCAGAAACCTTTGAAGAAACCCAAGAACCATAGCAAACATTGAAAACAGCGTAAAATCTAAGTGAAGCGGAAGAGCGGAGAAGTGAAGAATCAGTGCATAGTAACCGTTGGATCTTTATGATCAATGGCTAGGATTAAACCGCATCGGCAGGATCCTTATGGAGATATCGGAATCGGGCCTTGGGAAGTTGTGATGAGTGATCATCAATTGATCGAGGACAGTTGGATCGAAAACAGACCAACGGTCGCAATATAATCGCAAATCGGAATTCGGAAAAGGGCAAGCAACAGCGGACAATAGAAATGTGATGTTGCGATCGCTGACATGCCAATCATCGATGAAGTGTTGATCGAGATCGGGGAAGGAATGCAACATGTGATGAAGGCGGACTTGATAAGGGTATAGACGCAGTTATATAGTATTTGAAATTCAATATTACGCTATCATCATATCGGATACAAAGGAGGCCTATGTTAACGAAACCCCGCGGAGGAGCAATTGCAATTAGCGATAAAGGTGTATCTTGATAACTATGCAGAGGCCATATAAAAGGCGAAAAAATGTATGTTTATGCGTATTTCCTTTGTATATGGTTTATAATGGATTAAGCTCAGATATATGAGGTTTATATATAAGTCCAACGTTATCAAAGGATATAGGGGTTCATGTGTTAATTTCTATATGTAACCAAAGCATAAAGAGGGGAAAGGTTATATATATATGTGGTTAAGGGTTAGCGAAGATTTATAAGGGTGAATAAGTCCTAATATTAACATTAATGAAGGTTAAGGGTTGATTAAAGTCCCAATAATGGAACATTGTATAAGGGTTAGACTATCGTTGAGTGTTGATAAATCATTCAACATGAGATGTATAAAAGGGGCCTTAAAACCTTAGATATGTGAAGATTTAACTCGGTAGAGAGTTAAAATTTCTGGGACAGATCAGATATATGCATAAGTCATGCAAACTGTGGGTAAAGCAGGGGCAACCCTACGTCAAACTTCTAGCAAGGGCATGAACACCTCGAAGATCACATACAGATACGAAGAACCCAAAACATCAAGGGTATACCCAAGCCACAAACAAGAGCAAGCGACATAACAACTGTGAAAAAACTAGACACACAGCAAAGCAAGCAAGGAAACCACTATAGCTACGGAAAGACCCTGCTCGGGTTTCCCTAAGCCAGTGAAACAATCTCGAAGATGAAGTTGTGGAGCAGTGCTTCCCAGGAAGGGCCTACACACCACCACAGAGCAGGGCAGCTTTTAGTATTGAGCCACGAAAATCAAAAAGATAACAGTGAATAGCTAACTAGAAGGAAAACAAGGACCTTACCTAGAGAAGAACCACTTTTGAGACGAAGGACCAGAGCTGAGACCCATGACAGAGGGTTTCCACCAGTGAATGAGCCATGAACATGCTCTGCCTACTCACCAAGGAGCCAGAGCATTAGGGCCTTTAAAAACAAAGAATGAATTGAAACCGGAAGGAGGAGCTTACCTAAAATTGAGGGTGCCGAGTCATCCTATGCAGCAACCAAGCAGTGACCTAGGATTTACAGAGCCGAATCATAACCAGACCCCACATCAACAACAAATCACCACAAAATGACTAGAAACGAGCTCAAAGCAAATAATGGAGACAAACAGACTTGCGAGAGGGAGAGGACCTGAAACCCTCCAAACACCAAAGTAATGAGTTGCCACAGAGAACGAGTAGAGACATAGCAACAAAAAACCATGGAGAATAAGTAGAGACATAGCACCAATAAACCACAGAGGACCAGAAAAGCACATTAAACAGCCATACAGAGCAAACAGGTCACCATACTTACCATCCATCGTGAATACCAGGTGAGAACACAGAGCAACCATAGAGAAAGACCATCGCACAGGAGAAATGACCTCCAAAACCCCTTGGTGAAAGTGAAAACCCTCAGTCACAAGCCCGAGGTTAGTACAGAGGGTGGCAGCAAAACATTAAACCACAATTAAGACACACACCAAAAACCCTGCCACCAAACTCAACTTGGAACCAAAGAATTAAATAATCAATAGCCACGCGTCCCTCCTCGGGATCGCCACCAATTGGCCAAAGAATGGTTCCTTCCCTTAGGGTTGGAATAATCTATAGGATCATGTGATAACCCTCCCATTCCTAAGTATGGTAACTTGTGCACAATCATAATCTAGTAAGAAATTTGAAGATGATACTTGAGAGAAGTACTTTGATGGATTTGACATTGAATATAGTCCACTTTGGTGCTTTCATGGTTCTTGTACCCATGATGTTAGTTTCAATTGATTCCTTGAGTATGTGTTGGGTGATTGTTATAGGTGCAACTAAGATCCCTTGAGGGATGAGAAGATGCTTCTCCATCACTTTGCAAAGGATGTCTAACCACATTCCATAATGGAATAGGACACTTGATGATGGAAATTGAATCCCTTTTTAGGAGTGTTGACCTTGATGAGGACTTAACATAGACGATGTGACCTTCATCCAGCCCTAGGACCTTGGATGATGACCTTTTATGTTATGATTTTGACTTGGAAAATTAGTGCACCCCTGAGATGACAAGATTCCTCTAGGTTGGTATTGTACCTTCTTGATGTAAATTTCACTCCTCTAGGTGGTGATTGATAGTGTCGGACACTTGGTACCCTTTGGAGAGGTATATGTGCCTTCTACATTGATGACATCATGTTGAGCATGATGAAATCATCCTAGCACCCCATTTGGTGATGACGTGAGCTTTTAAAGGATGACTTGGGATTTAGAGGGATACTTTGGTTATGTTGTACCTCATTTGAATGGAGAGGCATAGATTATGGGATTAGATACATCCCTTGAGCTATTCATTACACCTTTTCATGGAGATACATGCCTTTTGGATGATGACATTGCATTTGGAGGGATCTAAACTAACACATGTGGGTTCTTGAAGCTTATTTCCATGTTATTTAAATGATTTAGCTATCTTTGGGGGTTAGATTGATGACCCGCCCACCTTGTATCACGAATTAGTTGGTATACCAATTAATCCCAACAGGACCCACAAATGTTTTTCTCTTCATCTCCTAAGGTTAGTTTTTTGGATGTTTGGGGTTTTCCCTTGTTTCTAAATTATAAAAATTCATATGGGCCTCATTGTAACACAATTTAGAAGGAATGTAGCCATCACATCTCTTCTTAGAGATAAGCTACAATAGCCTAAGCTAGTTTGTTTCCATTTTGCATGTAAACAGTTTTTAGTATTTGATATTAATCAATTGAAGTTCATTTTTCATTGTAGTTTTGTGTTTCTATTTTTTTTATTTCATTTCATGCATGCATAAATCTGGATCAGTGGTATCAGAGTTGTATTCTCTTTCTCTATTTTTTGTGCGTGTCCCCAACGAGGTCGGGTATAAGAAGTTGGGACTTGAACTGGTTGAACCCTTGTAAGAATATCGCTGCCGACGTCGACAGCCTCCCATGGGGGAATAAAATAAATATGAGGGAGTCGGAGATTCTATCAAACTACTGCTCGAAGAAGCCCTCAAGTGGAAAAGGAATGATATGATGGACAAATTTGCTCAGATCCTTTGACAAATGGCAACAGACGATGCATCTTCATCCAAAAGTCACTTCAAAGGCACTTCCCCCTTCAAGGTACAAGTTAACTTTGACATCCCTATATTTGAAAGTCAAATAGACGCAGATGTCGTAAATAAATGGTTAAACTTGCTGGAAGGATATTTTTTGATTCATATTTTTCCGATAGGGAAAAGAATACTTTTGTGCTCCTTAAAGCCACCCCCCACATCAAGGACTTGTGGAAAACCTACTGTGAGCAGAAGAACGAGAGGGAACCCTTGTTGTTTTCAACCGCACCCACTTGGAATTCCTTCTAAGACGTCATCAAGGAACAGTATTACACTGTGACAAGCTATGAAGATAATTACATAAAATGGACCACATTGCGGAAAGGAAGGGACCAAGACGTGTCAGAGCTCACAAATATTTTTCATACCCTTTGCATGAACTTGGGTATCAAGGATTATGAGTGGCATCCGATACTAAAGTATTGCAGTTGTCTACACAAATACATCCAGGATTATATGGAGTTCCTGGACATCTCCTCACTCAGTTCCACATACCAATACGTTGTCAAGATCGAGCAGAAATTTAAACAAGAGAAATGAGACTTTAGATCTATGAATCCAAAGCAAGAAAAATGTGCCCCAAAATTATAGAACAAATGAAAAATCCAAGGCGGAGTGACTGATGGAAATCCATAGAAGCCACAAGAAAATAATAGCACCATGAAGACGAAGGACACAGGGAAGTGGTGTGAGTTTCACAATAGCCCCACTCACAACACAAGTGAGTGTCGCACCAAGCAGTCACCAGTGGCCAAGCTGAAGGCTTGAGAGTCAGATTCATGTTCTGAATATGAGTCAAACCCTGACAAGGGGATTTACAAAGGGAATCATGTTATTCATGCAAAGCTCATTGTTTCCATTTCCACCACCAAGGTATATAATATTAAGCTTGAGGGCCCAGAGGGAGGGTAGTGTCTCTTCCACTCACAAATTTGGGTGAAGGGGTCACCGTTGCATCTCATTGTCGACAACAGGAACCAAAATACCATCATCTCAGAAGAAGTTGTTAAGAAGTTAGGCTTGCTAACCACACCATACCCATAGTCGTACACCATCGGGTGGCCCCACTAGGGATGAGATATTCGCATCAGTCAGCAATGCCGCCTTCCCTACAACATCAAAACCTTCACAGATGAAGTACTGTGTAACATTGCTCCTCTTGAAGTTTGTGATGTGTTATTAGGAAAACCATACTTGTGGAAGTGTCATGTTGTGTGTGAGTCTAGGCCTTGCACTGTTATTAATTTGGGCAATAAGTTATATAGGATACCATAGGTAGCCCTACATGTTTCCATCTCTTTGATCTCTTCTAAGCAATGTAGTAAGCTCATCTCCCAAATCGGGAAATTTATTTTCTTTTTTATTTGCTCTCAAAGTAAGGGGAAGATCCTAAACACATCCATGGCCCCCGGAAAGGGTTCCTCCATGCATCAGAAGCAGGTGGATAAGGTCATGGAAGAATACAGTGACATCTTCTCTATGCCCACAGGGGTACCCTTGCAATGTCAAGTCAAGCATTCACTCGATCTGACTCTTGGAGCACCTCTACCCAATGAGACGATATACCGTTGCTCCATGGTTGAAAATGAAGAGATCAAGTGGTATGTCCAGGAGTTGCTACAAAAAGGGCACATCTAACCAAGTTCCTCACCTTGTGGGAGCCTGATTGTACTTGTGTAGAAAATGATAGGACCTAGAGGCTTTGCATTGATTATCAGGTACTAAACAAATCAATGTCATGAACATGTATACATTCCCATGGATTAATGACCCTCTGGACCAGCTCAAGGGGGTCAAGTATTTCAGCAAGATCAATTTGAAGTCTGGATATCACCAGGTTCCAATAGAGCCCACATATGTATGGAATACCACCTTCAAATCCAAGAAGGGCCTTTTTTAATGGTTGATCATGCCTTTCGGGTTAACGAATTCCCCTGCAACATTTATGAGGTTGATGGATGACATCTTGCAGCCCTTCACCAACTCATTCATGGATGTATATCTAGATGACATACTCATCTTGAACAAGAGTTGGGAAGAACACTTATAACACATTCGGTAGGTCCTTCAAAACCTGTGGCAACACAAACTATGTGCCAACTTGGAGAAATGCACCTTTGGCATGAACCAGGTCCAATATCTATGTTACATCATAAATGAGCAAGGCATCCATGTGGATCTAGCTAAGATCCAAGTCATTCGGGATTGGAAAGCCCCGACAACTCTAATAGAGCTTTGCCGCTTTTTGGGCCTTTCCCATTTTTATCAGAGGTTCATGTTGGCATTCTCCCATGTCACTTGGCCTTTGAGTCAAGTTACAAAGGGTGGATTGGAAGAAAAATTGTACTGGTTTGAGTCGCAATAGAAGGCGTTCATTGAGCTAAAACATCACCTCTACTCTACAACCGTACTCACATTGTCAGACCTGCAGCAACCATTTGAAATTGAGACAGATGCCTTCGAATATGCTATTGGTGCAGTTCTCACCCAGCAAGGGCATATGGTGGCCTATCATTGTGAGACACTTTTCGATACAATTATAAAAGTACCCCACCTATGATAAATATGTACTCTATCGTGCAGGATTTCCAGAAGTGGAAAAATTACATTCTAGGGAAGGAGACAGCCATCTACACAGATCACTGACCTCTTCATTTAATACAGACACGAGGGAAGTTATATAATAATCTCCATCAAAAGTGCTCTACACATCTACAACAATTCCACTTGAACATTAAATACAAAAAATTCAACACCAATCATGTTGCATATTTCCTTAGTCGGCCCTCAGTTTCAACACAGACTATTGTTCTCAACTGTTGTGGCCATGATATCTCTGGATGGCCGCAACTATACAAAGATCCAGATTTCGCCACCACATACCAGATGATAGTGGATGGAAATAAAGTTCCATATTTCCACCTCTAGGATGTATTATTATGCTACCTGGGCCACCTTTGTGTTCCTTCAAGTGAGCATGCCAAGCTGATTTGGGAGGCGCACTATAGTCGGGTCACAGGACACTTTGGTGTGGAGAAAATTGTGGTCATACTACAGAAGTATTTTTATTGGCCAAAACTATGAAAGGGTGTTGGAAAATATATTAGATCATGCATTGCATATGCCATCGCTAATCCAAACATCACGAAGCAAGGTTTGTACCTATTAAGTCCCTATAATGCTAGTGATTACCCCATTACTATTGTAGTTGTATCCCTTATTAATATTGTTGTGCCCCTATTGTCCCCATATTTTTATTACTGTGCCCCATAGAATCCCTCTATTGTTGTTTTTGTGCCTTTATATTATTATTGTTAGGTCGGCTACGTTATATTGTGACTCCTTAGACTTCTATGCCTACTCGCAACTAACCCTGGGAATCCATCTCTATGGAATATATGTCTGCCCTCCCTTATACCAAGCACGATAATGATTGTGTCTTTATGGCCATAGACAAATTTTCTAAGATGATTGTATTGGCAGCCTACAAGAATATTATCACAACAGAGGACACTACCAAACGTTTCTTTGAATGAGTGTGGGTACACTTTGGGATCCTACAGACCATTATATCATATGGGGATAGCAGGTTCTTGAGCACATTTTGGTCGATCCTTTGGAAATTATTGGACACCAAGCTTACCAAGTCAACTGCATTCCATCCCGAGACTGGTGGCCAAATAGAGGTCATCAACAAGATTATAGCGAACATACTCTACATGTACAATTCCAAGCATCCATGAACCTAGGATGGGAGCCTTTCCTATGTGAAGCATAGTTTTAATAGAGCTCTTCATTGCTCGATTCGACGCAATCCCTTTCAAGTGGGTATGGGATTTCAACGATTGTGTATGATTTATGTTGCCATGCCTCATGCAGCTACATAGGAAAAATATTCACATGTACAGTTCAAGGTTAATAAAGCAACCAGTTTTATTGAATGTATCTAGGACATACACCAACAAGTTCACAAAATCTTGGATAATTCCAATTCCAAGTACAACCAGCAACAAGATCATCATTGGGTGCCACATAAGCTTTAGGTGGGGACAATGTTTGGTTCTGATTACAAAAAGAATGCCTTGCCAAAGCCCATTGGAAGCTCTAACCACTCTAATACGGCTCAGACACCATCACCAAGGCTATGGGAGACAATGATTTCAAGCTCAGCATTCCCCCATTCCTTGGCCTTCACCCAGTGTTCAATATGGACTTCCTTTGGCCATACTTATCCACCATTGTTGGACACCTCTGACATTGTCAAACAATTAACACCAACAGATCTCAACCCAAACTACATGGAACATGCCATTACTTATCAAATTGCGTACACATATATCAAGACCACTCACCAACAGAAAATCCAACTATATCGAGTTTTCAAATTTGGCCAACTCTTGCACCAAGGAAAGTGGCTCACCAGGGACCAAGTTCAACAGAATTTTATCCATCTCATGGAGGCACTCAAAGCAATGAATACCATTGCTTCCTAAGGGGGTAGGACTAACCTAGGTTGCTATTGATATCCATCCTCTTATTCCATTTGGACCCCCACCACTATTTCTTTCAATTTCCTTAATTGTAGCACATTTTATTATTTTTTACAGTTTTTCAGGTCCTGAACTCCTAGAGTCGTTTTGAGGCTCTAAATGATGTTTTTCGGGAAAATGAAAAACTAGTTGCCTACAATAGGAGTAAGTTGTAGTCCTCAAATAAATTTTTCTAACAAGGTATCGTACGTGTAAAATGGAGATCGTATTCCAAAGGTACGACCTCGGGAATTTGGTGTACCAACTAACCCCAACAAGGCCCACAAACTTTTGTCGCTTCATCTCATAAGGTTAGGTTTTTGGATGTTTAGGGTTTTCCCTTGTTTCTCAATAACAAAAATGTTTGTAAGCCTCATTATAACACAATTCAGAAGTGATGTATCCATCACATCTCTTCTAAGAAATAAGCTACCATAGTTTGTTTCCATTCTGCATGTAAACAGTTTTTAATATTTCTTATTAATTAATTGAAGTTCAGTTTTCATTGTGTTATAAATTAATTAACAGAGCAATGAAATACACAAAATGTTGCAAAAACACAAATACAAAAATTTATAAAAGAAGAGATACACAAATATACGTGGTTCACCCAATTTGGGCTACGTCCACAGAGAAACAACCAATCCTTCCTTTTATATTATCCATCAAAATGAAGAGATACAACCTACAGCAGATCCGTTGTAATTTTCTCTTCGCTCTCACATAGCCTCCTCTCTCTCTCGCTTAGACTAATAATACACAAACACAATATAATTCCCTCATATAAACCAAGGAAATTTTTCATCTATTTTTAGCTCCGGTGGGGGAGCTCATAAAGTCATTTTCGCCCCCCCTGATGGTAATTAAATGGACGGAGTTTCCACCTCATTAGGAACATGGATCCAATGTGGATGAAAAAAAAAAAAAAAACCTTTGAACAATCAGGAAGATAATCAAGCTCCACACCCAACAATCTCCCACTTGGAGACTAATTATATAAACTCCATCGTTGTTTCACTTGTTGAACAATGACTCCACTTAGACCTGGTTGTTTCTCATCTTCACCATCATACTTAAAGACCAATTGAAACTGAATAGAATCTCAGTTTCTCCCTGGTTACAGCTTTTGTCAACATATCTGCAAGATTTTGTCTATTATGTATCTTTCCCAGCTTCATTTGTACATCTTCCAGCACTGACTCTATGAAATGGTACTTGAGTTTTATATGTTTAGACTTGGAATGAAATTTTGAGTTCTTTGCAAGATGAATGGCACTCTGGTTGTCATTGTATATCCTACCCAACTCTTGCTTCTTTCCCAATTCATCCATAAACCTTTGTAACCAAATCAGTTCTTTACTAGTGTCTATAGCAGCAACATACTTTGCTTTTGTTGTTGAAAGTGAAAAAATGTTTTGCAATTTTGAAACCTAACTGACAGTTGTTCCACCTACAGTAAACACATACCCTATGGTGCTCCTCCTATTATCTCTATCACCTGCCATATCTGCATCAACATATCCATGTATAGAAATGTTTGAACCACCAAAGTATAATGCTTGATTTGTGGTACCTCTCAAATACATGAGAATCCACTCTACTGCCATCCAATGCTCTTTTCTTTGATTGTTCATATGCCTGCTTATAAATCCCACTTCATGCCAAATATCAGGCCTTGTGTAGACCATTGCATACATTAAGCTTCCAACTATTGATGCATATGGAACTTTACACATATAATCCATCTCTTCCTGAGTCTTGGGACACATCTCCTTACTTAGTTTGAAATGGCTAGCCAAAGGTGTACAAACTGGTTTTGCATTCTATGTATTAAATTTTTCCAACACCTTTTCTATGTACTCACTCTGAGACAATGTTAATTTGCGATTTTTCTTGTCTCTAGTTATTCTCATACCAAAGATTTGTTTTGCAGCACCCAAATCCTTCATTGCAAATCAATTTTCCAATTTTCCTTTGAGCAATTTTATTCCATGCATGTTAGACCCTATAACAACCATGTTATCTACATACAATACAATATAATATAGCTGAAATCATTTTTCTTTTTAAGATAAACACATTGTTCAAAGTGACATCTAGTATAACCTTGTTTAGACAAAACCTATCAAATTTTAGACACTGCTGCCTTAGATCCTATTTTAATCCATACAAGCTCTTCTTCAATTTTCACACTAACTTCTCCTTCCCTTTGACCTCATACCCTTGTGGATGTTGAATATATATTTCTTCCTCCAAATCCCCATTGAAAAAGGTTGTCTTTACATATAACATCTCAAGACGAAAATATTCTTCTACCACTAGACTTAAAATAGTTTTGATTGAAGTCATTTTAACAACAAGAGAAAAGCATTCCTCAAAGTATATACCTTTTTTTTGTGTAAACTCTTTCACCACAAGTCTAACCTTATATCTCTGTTTACCTCCATCTTCTTCCTTCAACCTATAAACCCATTTATTATGTAATGTTGTTTTACTTGCAAATAACTTGACTAAGTCCCATGTCTGGTTTTGCATCAAGGAGTTTGTCTCTTCTTCCATGCCTTTCTCCCACTTCTTCCTTGTTTCTACCTGCATTGCTTCTTTGTACCTTTTCAATTCACCATAATCAGTCAACAATGCATAATATAATGAAGGAGAGTATCGTTCAGGGGGTCTACTTATCCTAGTAGATCTTATAATACCACTTTCAAGTGTTTGAGGTGCCTGTTGTTGTTGTGGTTGTCGATGATTTTTAGACACCTTTACTTTTTATATGATCTCATCAAGTACTGTGTATTCTTTGTTTTCACTTTCCTATTTCTTTTCCTGCATTTGATCCTTATACAAGACCTTTTCACTGAATATGACGTCTCTACTCCTAATGATTCTGTGATTTTCATAATCATATAAGTGATAACCGAAATCATTTACACCATATCCAATAAAGGTACATTTCTTTGATTTTGTGTCAAGCATTGTTATATTTTCTTTATTAATGTGAACAAAGGCTTCACAACCGAAAGTCTTTAAAAATGAGTAGTTTACCTTTTAAACCCCCCATGCCTCCTTTGGAATACCACAATCCAAGGAACTTTAAGGCCCTATGTTTATTATATAAATAGCAGTATCTACAACACCTTCCTAAAATTGTAAGGGAAATCCTACATGTAATCTCATCACCTTGCACGTTCCATGATTGTTCTGTTCATCCTTTCTGACACACCATTTTCCTGTGGTGTTCCTAGAACTATCTTCTCTCTGCGAATTCCATTCTCTGGGCAGTAGTTATCAAACTTTTTGTTATAGTATTCACCTCCATTGTCTTATCTGAGACACTTCAAATTCTTTATTGTCTCATTCTCAACCAAATCTTTCCATTTCTTGAAAGTATCAAATACATCAAATTTATTTCAAATACAATAAATTTAGGTTCTCCTAGTTGCATCATCAATAAAAGTAACATAATAGTGAGAGCCACCGAGAGATGATATCAGAGCAGGTCCCCATACATTTGATTGCACAAACTATAATTGTTCTCTCTCTTTTTTTTCTTCCCAAATCTGATAAATCTGACTCTCTTTTGTTTTCCATAAACACAATTTTCACAGAAATCCAAATCAACATGCTTCAAACCTAGCAACAAATTTATTGAGTGAAGAATATGCATCCCCTTCTCACTCATGTACCCTAGCCTATAATGCCACAATGTCATATCTACTACTTTGGAGGTTAATGCATTAACAAAATTATAAATACCATTACATAAATACAATGTATCAACCTTTTATCCTTTTGTTATTACCAGGGCTCCATTAGTGACCTCCTAGGTTTTGCCTTTGAATGTAGTTACACGGCCTTCACCACCTAACTGCCCTATTAAAATTATATTTTTCTTCAGATATGGAACATGCCTTACCTCCTTCAATATCCATTTGTTTCCATTTTGTTTCTTTATAAAAACCATACCCATTCCAATAATTTTACAGGGTCTATGATCACCAAAACGAACCTGTACAAAATCTCCTTGAACATAGTCATGAAAATGTTTTCTACCGGGTGTGGCATGGAATGAAGCCCCTAAATCTACCAACTAGATATCAATAATATTTTCTAATGAAAGAACCAAATAATCTTGCAACACATCACCTGTTACATTCACTTCATGATTATTCTCTTGTTGTCCATCTCCTTCTTTTCCTTTCCGAGATTTGAAATCTTTCTTCAGGTGTCCTTTATTCCACATTTCCATCACACTGTCCCTAATATGGATTTGGATCTACCTTTTCTTGACTTACTGTGATTTCCCGAGCTCCTTCTTTTTTCCATGTGTCTTCCCCTAGTCTCTACAGTCAAATCATTACCTGATGTCTCACTGGAGATTTTCCATCGCATTTCTTTGCTAAGGATGGCACCAACAACATCATCAAACTTTAAATCACTAGATCCAGAGACAGAGTTACTAATAGCCATTCCAACTTTCTAGCAATGAGCATAGAAACAACATAGCCCTAACCTCATCATCAAAATTTACCCCTACGGAACTTAGCTAACTGGTAACTATATTAAACTCATTTAAATGATCGGCAATATATCCACCTTCTGACATCTTCATAGTAAATAGATGCTTCATAATAAATACCTTATTCGAGACCAAGGGTTTTTCATATATTTTTTCCAATGTCGTGATTAAACCTTTTGTTGTCATTTACTTTGAAATGTTGAATTCCATCGACGTTTCCAAACACAACCATATTGTTCCTAATGTCTTTTTGTCCAAAATCTCTCATTCTTCATGTGTCATACTCGTTGGCTTCTTTGATTTTTCACTCAATGGTGGGTACAGATATTTCTGATACAGATAATCTTCCATCTGCATCTTCCGTAGCTGGTAGTTTTAGTCATTAAATTTCTCGACCCTAAACCTACCATCTTCCATCATTTCTCCCACTCGAACCAGGAACCCTTCTCTCTTACGAGTTTATCATCCAAATAAACCTTCGGCTTTGATACCAATTGTTAGAAATTAATTAACAAAGCAATGAAATACACAAAATTTTTCGAAAACACAAATATAGAAATGCATAAAACAAGAGAGACATAGATATACGTGGTTCACCCAATTTGGGCTACATCCATGGAGAAACAGTCAGTCCTTCCTTTTATATTATCCAGCAAAATGAGGAGATACAACCTATAGTAGATATGTTGTAATTTTCTCTCCACTCTCACATAGCCTCTTCTCTCTCTCTCTCTCTCTCTCTCTCTCTCTCTCTCAGAATAATAATACACTACTACAATACAATTCCCTCATATAAAATGAGGGTTGCCTTCTAGGGAAAAAACCCTAAATTAACATAGCTTCTACCGTTAGATCATTCACCTAATCAATGGCCCAGATTGACTGTGAAATTACAATATTTTACAAGTCAATTTTTCATCTATTTTTGGCTTCGGGGATGCTGCAGCTAAAACAAAAAACATTTGAATAATCAGAAAGATAATTAGGCTCCACACCAACACGTTTTAGCTCTGTGTTTCTATTTAATTTTGTATTTCATTTTATTCCGGCATAAATTCAGATCAATTACACTTTAAGGCATTATATGGTGAGTTCCTTTTAATAATCTTTGTGCCAAGCAATGACCTGTCCTTGTCCTTTATCCATAGGAAGTCAATGACTTGATTAGAAAACCCACACCATTGTTGTAGCGGTTGCAACACCCTCCAAACTTTTTGCCTGCATCCAAATTTTGGAGCCTTCCTTGGTTTTTCCCCTTGATTGTCACAAACACTCGGGCTCATCCCATGAGCTCTTGTTGAGTTTTCAAACCCTTGCTTTGCTTGAATGATCACCAGTCATGTTTTGGCATGTTGATCTCTATGTCATGCTTGCAATTTTGTTCTGGAATTTTGAGGTTGTCTTGGTGTGTTTGAGTTGTTTTCGTTCTGTCGACATCAGTCGCACTCACACACAAAGTTGTAAACATTTCCACGCAAGTGTCATTGCAGTCATTTGAAGACATATTTCAACTGTCGCACCTATCGCTCTTAACCATTGAGTTAGTATCACTAAGAACATGTTGTCTTATTGGTTTGAGGTGCCTTGTCGTAGAGTCGTGCTAAGTGTGTGATCACATTTCCATGTATGCACAAGCACATTTTCTTCCACACTTAGTCAATTTCCCAAAAAAAATTCAACCGGACAACCCTCTATCAACCAGACTCAATCTAACTGACCTTGCATTGCTACCCAGAACTGCGCAGAGCTTGAGGCTATCCTCTGGGCATCTTGCTCTGCACAATTTGAGAAATGAGCCAGCTGACTGACTCCCAAAACTATGTATAAGTTGTCCCAGAAACCAATCCAGTTTGTGCTTCCCACAAGACCTCCCATCAAGCCTCCCGCCGGTCAACCAAAAGAAATAACTTGAGTTGTGACCCAAGGTTGCACTGATCTCCAAAATTGCACAGATTCTTCCTCCACTTTCCCTTCTTCCCCGCTCTGCAACCAGCCTAGGAATTGCGCAGGGGTGTCCTTAACCAACCCTTCTTCCTCGTTCTGCAACCAGCCTAGGAATTGCATAGAGTTGTCCTTGACCAACCATTCTTCCCTTATCTGTAACTAGCCCAGGAATTCCGCAGAGGTGTCCTTGACTAGCCCTTCTTCCTTGCTCTAAAAACAACCCAGAAACTACGTAGAACTGTTAGGAAATCTTCCCTACTGATCTGCTCTCCTCACTCAGAAAAAATTGCACATAACAAGTTGTCACTGGCGCTTCTTCCCCACTCTTCAATCAGCCCAAAAATTGCGCAGAATTTTTCAGGCCTATACTGTCTCCCAGGATTGCACAATTTTGACCAACAACTCCTGCAGCCTGATCTTGTCCTCCTCTAAAAATCTACACAGATTTTTCTACCAGTGCCACATGTTTCCCGCACTATCTTCCGCAGAGAAATTGCGCAGATCCCTGCTGGATGACCTATCCAGTGCTCCCCTTGAAAATTGCGCAGATCCCAGCTGGATGACCTATCCAGTGCTCCCCTTGAAAATTGCGCAGATTGGCCTAGCAGCTCCCCAACACCCCGCCTAGCCTTCCTCCCGAAAACTGTGCAATCCTGCCTCCCAGATAGGTTTTTCCCCGTAGCTATCACTGTTGTTTTGGATTCGAAAATTTGTATCCCAGTGACATCAACTCATTTTTTCTCGACAGTTCTCTAGAGCCCTGCATCCAAGACTGAGTTGTGCTCTGTGTAGTTTAAGTGCCTTGTCCCTCTCCCGGTCACCTGCACCAAAGCAAAAAATAATGCATCATGATAGACTAGGAGATTTATGTATTTGATGTCATCTCTTCATGAGTGATTACAGGAACAAGTACATCGATGAAACATGGTGCAACGACAAATGGGATGGAGAAGGAGTTCATGCTAGAAAACTTTCTCGTAGTTGAATGAACGCACAAATCACATCGAGTAAAGAGCGTAAGGGACACATACGCATGCACCATCAACCAAAGACCAAGACCGTCAAGACCCCGCACAATTTTCCATGCGGAGGTGAAAACATGTTACACAGAGAGCATACCATCACTTAGCAGCACAATAACTCGACATGACACCATAGTTAGCCAGTACATGTTGTTGAAATTTCGTGACCTAGGATCTAGGTTAGAGCATTAAATCATTGACTCTACCAAACCAAGAGTCTCAACCATAAAACCACTTTACACAGCGAAAAATCTAAAGAAGAAAATCGTACAATGCACAATGAACATGGTTTTAAAAAAAATTGTACAATGATCTACAATCACCAATCTTCGTTATATTAATCCAAACTGATAAATACAACAACTTATGGTTACAAGCTACAATGACAAACTTTGTTGCAGCACTTCTTGTCGTATCTTGTCTTGTCAGTCTGTCGCACCCATTCTGCTCACTAGTAGTGCCTTAGTTCATCAAGGCCACTACACATTGAGACTTCAGGAGGGATGCCCTCTAACACTACTGCACGTCCTTCTACACGGTGTACTTGGGCTGATCTAGTCTACTCCTCTACGATGGCCAACAACCGAGCTCCAACCAACTAGGCTAGTAGCAACTTTCATCCATCAAAGTGTTGCACTTTGGCATCGTCCTTCACCTAACCTTCAGTTTCTCTTTATCCTTAAAGATAGCTTTTCAAGGGCTCCTTTTGGTGGCCAATCATGTTGCCCTCCACCAGCTCTATGAATCCCAATCTGCCATTGTTGTATCTACGCCTAAGAGGATAATTGCACCCCACAATATGTCTTCTACTTGGCTCCAGCATTCACCAATAAATATGATCCACTTCTGGTCAATACTTTGACCCAGTCCTCCACAAAACATTGTTGTCACTACTGTTTGCATTGTTTCTCCTACAATTTTGGTTAGGTCACACAATACAGCCCTTAAACCTCCACGCAATCAGCGGATAAGCCCTGCTAGGGTTGCGATCTACCTTGGAGAAGGCCCTATCATGCCACATTGCCTTGTTAAGGGATTGTTCCTCCTAACACAACCATTAAACTCCTCCAGCTGCTTGCTATGGATTGTGTCCTAGCAAAGCAGCTTGTTGTAGCTACAACTCCCCTCCAAAACTAACCCAAACAATCACCTAACATCCTTGTTTTGTCCCTCTACTCCTCAGTCTATCTGCCCAAGAATTACGACCCTAAAACAGCCTTCTTTTGCCTTGTATTTAGCCCTAAGATAGTCCCAAACAAATCTACAATCAACCCAGCACTTCGGCCTTCAAACAGACCTCTCCCATGATGCTCCTCGGTCTCCACTTCAGACTTGTCCCCACGTTTTCCTTGACCCTTTCTTGTTGCGGCTAGGGCATCCAAATTTCAGAGCTTATTCTTGGAGGAATGTCTCATAAATGGATGCTCAAAACAACATTCATTCAACCTGTATTTATACCAATAAATACCTCCGCGTTATGAAGAGACACCACTCTTTTGAACTTGTCAAGTTGGCCAACTTAACAAATTCATAATTATGTCAACTTCAAAAATCAATATCTCTCAAACGACAGCTTGGATTCGAATGATTTTCAATGCATTGGAACCGTCTTTTTGAGCACTATCATCCTCATCCATCACATGTCATGTAACCATCATGGTTCTACCCCCAAAACACGATTGGTACAAAAACCCCTTTCTTGTGTTCCAAGTCCACAAGTTGCCCTTGTGGCGCTTTTTCCTCCAACCCGTGAACCCCTGGGGCTTAGAGTACCTCCCAAGCTACAAAATTCAACACATGTCAGCAGTCATGAGTTATCTCGGCCACATCACTACGATGGAACATACTTTTTGTAAAACATGTAATGTAAAGTGGAAGTCTAAGAGACCCCCATATGAAATTGAAGAGTCATGTAAAGTTGAAAAGTCATAGGAATTCAAACAGGAATGAGGGAAGTTAAAGAGTCACAAGGGTCAATTATCCCCCCTTGGCTATATATACCCCCTCATTGTATGAGAAAAGGACTTTTCACCTAGGCTCCTCCCACATAGCCTTGAGAGTTTGTAGTTTGTTCTTTGAGGAGCGATGAATGACTCTAATGTCCCACTACTGGGGCTAGTGATGTATGGTGTAAATATGTGTCTTGGAACTTTTGCTTAATTCAGAAGCTTGTCTCAGGCCAGCACGTTTTCATGCATGTTTTGTATCTGTTTGTAAGACTATTCTTTAAATGTTTGAAACGCATGGGTTCTTAACATGTACTAAGATAATTGAACTACTTCGGTTATTTTAGTACTTACATTTTTGAACATGTGCGGTATTGTTTATCACTGTTGTTATGTCTGTGTGGACTACTTCGTCAGACATTAGCCATACCATCTTTGTGTTTTCTTGGTTTTAACAACTATCACCCCATATGGACTACTCCGTTGGACAGTGTACATGTTTTCCCCTGAACTTTGGTTTTCATGACTGCCACATCCGTTGTGGACTATTTCGCTACATGCTGGACAGACCCTTGTTGTTGTTCACGTGTGTTTCTTCCTGGGTTGGGACTATTCCCTCTCATCAAGAGGCTCACTTCACTCTCCCCTTTTGGTAGTAAGATAACCCGGACACAGAGTTACATTATGCACTCACCAGGCATACACACCTCGTTTTCTTGAAGTTGCAAGTATAACACTCTCATGTGTTGAACAACAAGAGCTAAGGAAAATATTTAAGATAATGGAAATTGGACCATCGTATCGGATGGGACTCCTACACCAAACACTGTGAGGTCTAGTTGGGACTTCATACTAGGGAGATCCCATTTGTTGGTGGGTCCAACACTGTCAACAACCACAAAAGTTTAAAAAACCTAGTTGTGTAGTCAGTTATGTTGGGAAAAATACTGAGAGAGGGGGTGAATCAGTATTTTAAAAACTCACAATAATAATTTTATTTTCTGAAATATCTACGTGAATTTATTGAACCCAACTCGCGTATGTACGCCACTGTTGTAAAAGAAACTAGTGTATGCTTAGTAAACTTGTAAAATAGCTAATTATTTATCTGTTGAACTTAAACCAGAATGTAAGAGATTTATCAGGCATTTGATAAACAGTAAGCAAGTGCAATAAGAACATAATTAAGTATTACACATGAACACCAAGATTTAAGGTGGAAACCCAATGTGGGAAAAAATCACCGTTATTGTCGTCTCAGTCTTCAAACTTATTAATATCAAAAACTTCTTACATTGTTGTACTGGTGTAGACTCGTGCCAATACGCAGGCACCCACCTGCTAAAGGCTACAACCTTCACTCGTTCTCCAACTCCCACTGGAAGGGAGCTCCAACCCCCTAATCTGATTGCCAGCTACTACTGGAAGGAAGCTTCAACTTCCTCATTGAAGGCTCCAACCCTCAACAAAATTCGTGAACTACGTTTCATAAATTTTCACAATAGATCCATGTGCTTTAATACATCACAACTTGTAGATCAACTAAAGCAAACACCAATTTAATTCATACAGAAAGTGAGATCATTGTAACCATAACACAGCACTGAACTCGGAATACTACATCAACGCACAGGATCAACTGCAACCTTGATTATTCATATGCCAACATGTATACGCTACTTCACTTAAGGAAACCCGCGTGTATACACGATTTTCTGTAGAGAAACCTACATACAGATCTCAATATACTAAAAACATTTAGTTCTAAATCAGACACAGAGTTGACCAAAGTTATTCTGAAATATTATGTTAGCTTACAGAACCCTCATACAATTAGCAACATCAGTAATATTTTCAACCAATCAACATGTAACCAAATTAAAATTCATCATTCAATTAGTTCTACTTCAGACATTATCACACCCATATCCACATGAGGACATCATTGACAGAAAGCAGAGATACAGTAGCACTACTCAGGTTGATCATTCATTTATGAACAAAAAACCTTCATTTATGTACGTGACTTTGAAGAAACGAACCCGTGTGTATACACGACTTTACCGAGACCAACCTGCATACAAATCTACACCTAAAATTGCGTAGCTCTTCAAAACTTTAGAAAGACCCAGATCATAATATTCAGAGAAAAACATGTGTCAATACTTAGATCTAGTCAATCCATGAGTAGATCATACAATAGAAAATCATTTTAGGTCTCATTATCCTAATCCATCAATGTATTCATCGGTGCATAATTATTTTAGATTTATGTGTCAACTATGGCCCTTACAATGCAAACATACTTTAGATTGAAGTATTCATCAAAAACCCTTTCACATGCACACTTAGCACTTTGATCTTCACCTCCTTATATAGTTAGAGCCTTAGCCAATACCATGAGTCAAAAATACACTAGTGTCGATGGTAATCTTGGACGGGATCAAGTAACCATTACTGCACTCAATATTGTGGGCTAATACCATGGTAAGTACCCTTGGTATTCTTAAATTAGTGCATCAACATGTATGCGACTTTACTTCTTTGTACTTGCGTGTATATGTGACTTGGCCTTGACGAACCCGCATATAGATCTTCAAATATTCACCTTTATCAAACTTTTGATTCTAATCTGTAAACCTTTGTCCCATCATTCTATTATTATGTTCCATCACTTTGTCACATCTGAACTAACCTACCTCTGAACTGACCTGTGGATTCATCTAGTTACCATATACTTGTTCTGTTACAAGTGAGTTTCCATCAAGGATAGCAAATGCATCATAATGCCAACAATCTCCCCCTTTGAACTTGATGGAAACCATGTTGGTGTTGATCACCTCAACCTGTAGAAACCTGCTAGATACATCAAATAATTGTTATTCAAACACCAAGACACTCTCCCCCTTTGACATCAAGGGAAAAGGGTGGAACAAAGCTCCCCCTTTGAATCTGATTTGCACTATATTTTCCATGCTCCCCCTGAGCATATGCTGAATCTTCAGAAAGATTTTCAAATGAAGAACATGACTCTATAACTCAACTAAGTATGACCTTCCTATCACCAAGGATGCATACTTACGTTAATCACCCAACCAAGTGGGATTACATATTTGACATGACCTCAAAAGTCCATACATGACTGAATATGATTATTATTACATCATAGGTCTCCACACGACCTTTACATCAAATGACAGATATGACATTAATAACTGAGACCAAAATATCTTAATAGTAGCATAACTCAGCAATCATAATGCCAACAATGCATTATATTTTGCAAGGCTAATGCTCCCCCTGAACTTGTGCTACATGTTCATTGTTAACAACTCATTCATCAAAGCATCTTCATCAATCAGATAAATATCAATGAGAAAAACGTAATTCAATACCATATCAGCAGATTATACCCACCAACACCAAACCAATCAAATCATAGTTGTCATTAGCATGTCAGAGGTTGATCTTGAGTCTGTCCCACTGTTTTTCTATCATAGAAAAACATATGTGACTATACTTCAATAAACCCGCATATAGAAAGCAGCCTTTCGAATTTTCACATGTAGACTGAGTAGACTAGATTAACAGCAAAATGAGGCAGAGACATCTCCTAGTTTCTGTCTGAGCTATTCAAAATCTTCTCTAGGAAGAGGTTTAGTAAATATATCAGGAACTTGTTCTTTGGAGGGAACATACTCAAATTTAACCTTTTGATCAAGCACTTGTTCTCATTGAAAGTGATACTTAATAGGAATATGCTTGGTATTGGAGTGCATAACAGGATTTTTTAAAATACTAGTAGCACTTGTATTATCACATAGGATGGAGATGGGTGGAGAGAATTTGATTTGTATATCTTGTAATGTTTGCATCATCTAGAGAAGTTGTGTGCAACAAGATGTAGCAGCCACATATTCTGCTTCCATTGTAGATAAGGCAATGGAACTTTGTTTCTTGCTAAACAAAGATACCAATCGGGGCCCCATGTAAAATGTACCTCCATTAGTGCTTTTCCGGTTATTAACATTTCCAGCCTAATTTGCATTTGCGTATGCATGAAGGGTAAGATCTACATCTTTAGGATACCATAGACCAAATTCTTGGGTTCCTTGAGATATTTGAATATTCTCTTTACTACCTGAAGATGTGATTCCTTTGGATTTGTTGGGAAACATCCAACAATCCCAACTGCATGCATGATATATGATATGGTACCTGTTATATAAAGCAGACTTCCAATCATAGACTTGTATTCTGGTTGGTTTACTGCGGGAAAATCATCATCAGAACTGAGGCTACATCCTATCATCATGGGAGTACGTACATGTTTGCAATCTTCCATCTCATACTTCTTCAGAATCTACTTGAGATATTTTGTTTGTGAGAGAAAGATGCCATCTTTTGCTTGTCGCATTTGTAGACCAAGAAAATAGGTTAGTCCCCCAAGTAAAGACATTTCAAATTCTTGTTGCATAACAGAAGCAAAGTTTTGACTCATAGATTCTTTATTACTGCCAAAGATGATATCATCAACATAAACAACAATAATTAGCAGTTTATCAACCTCAATTTTTGTGTACAAGTTGTTGTTTGTGGATCCTTTTGTGAAACCTTCTTGTTGAAGATATTTGTCAAGAAGATAATACCATGCCCGCGGAGCTTATTTTAGCCCATACAAAGCCTTTTTGAGTTTGCATACAAGGTTTTCATCATTCTCCAAAATGAATCCTTCTGGTTGTTCAATATATACTTCTTCTTGTAGATCTCCATTAAGGAAAGCAGATTTTACATCCATTTGATAAACTTTGAAATGTCGAAAACTTGATAATGCAAGAAACATTCTTATGGCTTCAAGACTAGATACTGGTGCAAATGTTTCTTCAAATTTTATACCTTGTTGTTGAGCATAGCCTTTACAAGCAAATCTAGCTTTGTTCCTAATGACCTCTCCATTTTCATTCAACTTATTTTTGAATATCCATTTTGTCCCAGTAACATTTTTATCATGAGGCATTGGAACCAATTCCCAAGTATCATTCTTTTCAATTTGGTCAATTTCTTCATTCATGGCCTTAACCCAACATTCATCTTTACTAGCTTGATTTACAATTTGTGTTTCAAGGGTTCTTATTGTTTGTACCCAAGATTCCTTTTCTCCTAGAATTTGAGTTTTTGGATGATGCTTTTGAACATACCTGAATGGAGCCTTTTCTTTGCCTGATGTGTCTTCTTCTGTTGCCTCATTAGTTTCTTCTTCTATATAATTGTGATTTGATGTGGGAAAGAATTCATCATCATCATCCTCTTTTGTTGATGTTAGATTTTTGGGATCTATGCATGCTTAATCAATCACAACATCAACGCATTCAATAATTTTTTGATATCTCTTATTGTAACATTTGTATCCTTTGCTTCTAGATGAGTAACCAAGAAGCATTCCTTCATCTGCTCTAGCTTCAAACTTACCAAGTTTTTCATCATTATTTTTGATGAAAAATTTGCTTCCAAAATCTCTAAAATGCTTTACAATGGGATGCTTAGGAGTTTTATCACTATTCACACAAACATGAGCCTCGTTGAGAATATTTACTACGGTATGTGCAACTTCACCCGAGAAGGTGTCAGGAGTTCCAGACTCATCAAGCATAGCACAAACCATTTGTTGAACAGTTCTATTCATTCTTTCTGCCACGCCATGTTGTTGAGGAGTCTTACCTATAGAAAATTGTCTTTTTATGTCATGTTGTTCACAGATATCAAAGAATTCATCTGATATGTATTCTCCTCCTCGGTCATATCTGAGAAATTTGATGTTTAGATCTAATTCATTTTCAACTAATTCTTTGAAGACTTTAAATTTATCAAATTCTTCATCTTTGTGTTTCAATAAACCGATCCAGCACATTCTAGAAAAGTCATCAATGAATAAGATATAGTATTGTTCTCCACGAGGTGACTTTTTCCTTACTGGTCCACACAAATCAGTATGTATAAGTTCAAGAGGCTTACTTGTTTTCCTTCTTTGGCACTGAATTGAAATTTTGTTTTCTTACTGAATTGACATGACTTATATATGGTACTTCCTGGTAGGGTGATGTTGGGTAAATTATGAATAGCTTTGAGCCTGCTTGATTTTCTTATTTGAGAGAAGCTTAGATGACCCAACCTTCTGTGCCATAACCAGTTTCCCTCTGCCTTTCCTAGGTAACATTGTTCTTATCCACCTTTCAATATATACAGATTGCTCGGGGTTCTTGTTCCTTTTATTATGGTCTTTCCTATGTCAAGTTCACGAACCACACATTCTTTTGATCGAAATACCACCTCATTTCCTTGGTCACACATTTGGCTAACACTCAACAAGTTATGATTTAATCCATCAACATACATAACATTACCATCTTTAACCTTTTCTTTTAGAAAAACAGAACCTTTACCCTTAATGACAGTAGGTCAATCATTTCCAAAGTGACATTATTTTCTTTCTCTAAATCATTATATGAAATAAGTTTATCTTTATCACATGTCATGTGTTTTGAGCATCCGCTGTCAATGTACCATTGATTTTATTGTCCTTCTACAAACAACGCTACGTCATAACTTTCAGACTATAACTCCTCCCTTTTCCATAACTTAGAATTTGTTGATATTTTCTCTTTTTGAGATGTTGGTTGTAATTTGCTCCTGCATTCAGATTCTTCATGTCCAAAGTTATTGCAAAATGAGCATTCAATTTCATATTTAAGAGGTGAGAAGTTATTATTAGTGTTCTTCTTAACTCCTGTCTCATTCCTTTGTTTTCTTGCTTCTTTAGTCACGATGGTTTTGTATACAACACATTGAGCAGCCTTATGACCAAAATTATGACATGAGAAACATTGTTCATTAAAGAAGAAATCTATGTGATCATATGATCTTTTGGTGTTGTTTATCTTTTGACTGGTGCTTCTGTTGTTGTTCATCCTTGGATTAGAGTGAAAATGATTTATCTATGAAATGCCTTGAAGATTTGTTGGCTGGTTTTTGTTACATTTAGATAGCTTTCGGTGGTGGCTGAAAACTTTTCTGTTTGAGATGTTTTTCCAGTGTATCGAAGACCTGTCTTCATAAGAGAAGAGGATTGTACCTTGATAATTTCATCTAAGGTTTCAGATCCTTTAGCAAATCTAAGATTTAGAATTTTTATTTAATCAAGTTCCTTTCTTAGACTTACTACTTCACATTCTAACTTCTCATTATGCTTTTCCTTTTCTATGAGCTAATGCTTCAATGTATCTATGGATACCTATTTTTCTTCCAAGCAAATTTTGAGTTGAGTAATTTCTTCAAAGAAATATTTTTCCTCTAAAGCGTCCAAAAATTTATCATTAGACTCATTAATATTTTTCTCATTAGCCATGAGTAATTTAAGATCTTGATCATATTCTCATTCTTCACTATTTGACAAGCTATCACTATCTTCGTGAGTATAATAACTTCTTCTATTGTCAAACCATCTCTTGTTACCTTTTACAGTAGCCTTCCCTTTGTCGTGGTTGTCTTTATGAGGACATTTAGCACCGTAATGACCAACTCTACCACAAGCAAAACATTTGAAGGGAAGCTTACCTCTGAACCTTCCAGTGCCCAATTGAAGTTTCTTTACAAAGTTCGCCTCATCTCCTTTTGATATATATCTTGATTCCTTGTGTTCTTCCTTTTCTTTTCCTTTTGTTGATGCTTTAATGCGGCTTCTCTGACTTCTGATGTACCTTCCTTCCTCATTTCAAAAGTAGTTAGGATCCTGCGAAGTTGAACAACAGTAAGAGCCTGCAGATCAAGCTTCTCTTCAATGGAAGACACTTTTGACTTGAATTTAGGAGTTAGAAATCTTCATACTTTCTCTACTAAAGTGGTGTCCTTTATTTTTTCACCCAGATTTTTCATGCGATTTACAATCTCATATGTACGTAGAAAGAAACTAGTATTACTTTCATCATTATGCATTCTCAGAGTTTCATATTAAATTATGAGAATTTGGAGTTTAGCATGTTTTACCTTGGAACCGCCTTCATATCTTTGAATGATTTTGTCCCTTATTTCTCTTGTTGTGTTTAACTGCATAACTTTGACAAATTTTGAATCTGTCAGACTTGTCAATAATGCATTTACAGCTTTGGCATTGGTTTCATATGTCTTCTTTTCTGCGGCATTTGTGGGAACTGTGATTGGATATTGGTAACCTCCTTCTACAATTTCCCAAACATCTGCTCCAAGAGACTGAAGATAGGATCTAGTTCTTGTCTTACAATATATTAAACTATTTTTGTTGAAGAGTGGTGGTTTGATAGATGTCGTTCTGTCTTGATTTCTCATCGTAGGAGATCTTCTTCAAGTAATCAAGCTTCTTTTGAAGGACCTGCTTTGATACCAATTGTTGATAAAAATACTGAGAGGGAGGTGTGAATCAGTATTTTAAAAACTCATAATAATAATTTTCTTTTCTGAAATATCTATGTGACTCTACTGAACCCAACTCGTGTATGTACGCGATTGTTGTAAAAGAAACTAGCGTATGCTTAGTAAACTTGTAAAATATCTAATTATTTATCTGTTAAACTTAAACCATAATGTAAGAGATTTATCATGCATTTGATAAGCATTAAGCAAGTGCAGCAATAACAGAATAAAGTATCACACATAAGAAACACACATGAACACCAGGATTTAAGGTGGAAACCCAATGTGGGAGAAAACAAACGTTGTTATCATCTCAGTCTTCAAACTTATTAATATCAAAAACTTCTTACATTCTTATATTGGTGCAGACTCATGCCAGTATGCAGGCACCCACCTTCTGAAGGCTACAACCTTCACTCATTCTCCAACTCCTACTGGAAGGGAGCTCCAACCCCTTGATCTAATTACTAGATACTACTGGCAGGAAGCTTCGACTTCCTCACTGAAGGCTCCAACCCTCAGCAACATTCGTGGACCATGTTTCATAAATTTTCAAACTAGATCCACCTGCTTTAATACATCACAACTTGTAGATCAACTGAAGCAAACACCAACTTAATTCAAACAGAACAATGAGATCATTGTGCCCAGAACATGGCACTGAACTCAGAATATTGCATCAACACACAGGATCAATTGCAACCCTGATTATTCATATGCCAACATGTATATGCTACTTCACTTAAGGCAACCCGCATATATATGCGCTTTTCTGTAGAGAAACCTGTATACAGATCTCAATATACTAAAAAATTGTAATTCTAAATCAAACACAAAGTTGACCAAAGTTATTCTGAAATATTCTGTTAGCTTATAGAACCCTCATATAATTAGCAGCATCAATACTCTTTTCAACCAATCAACATGTAACCAAATTCAACTTCATCATTCAATCAATTCTACTTCAAACATTATCACTCAACCCAGATCAACATGAGGACATCATTAATAGATAGCAAAGATACAGCAGCACTGATCAGGTTGATCAGTCATTTATGAACAGAAACCATTCCTTTATGTACGTGATTTTAAAGAAATGAACCTACATGTATATGTGACTTCACTGAGACCAACCTGCGTACAGATTTGCAAATTTTAACCTTAAATTGCGCAACTCTTCAAAACTTCAGGAAGACACAGATCATAATATTCTGAGATAAAAACATGCGTCAATACTTAGATCTAGTCAATCTATGAGCAGATCATATAATGGAAAGTCATTTCAAGTCTCATGATCCCGATCCATCATTATATTCATCGGTGCATAATTATTTCATATTTGTGTCAACTATGACCCTTACAATGCAAATATACTTCAGATTGAAGTATTCATCAAAAACCATTTCACATGCACACTTAGCACTTTGATCTTCACCTCCTTATATAGTTAGAGTCTTAGCCAATGCCTTGAGTCAAAACTACACTAATGTCGGTGGTAATCTTGGATGGGATCAAGTAATCATTACCACGCTCAATATTGTGGGCTAATACCATGGTAAGGACCCTTGGTATTCAAATTTTAGTGTGCCAACATGTACGCAACTTTGCTTCTTTGTACTTGCGTGTATACATGACTTTTCCTTGATGAACCCGTGTATAGATCTACAAATATTCATCTTTATCAAAATTTTGATTTTGATCTGTAAACCTTTGTCCCAACATTCTATTATTCTATTCCATCACTTTGTCACCTCTGAACTGACCTACCTCTGAACTAACATGTGGATTCATCTAGTTACCATATACTTGTTCTATTACAAGTGAGTTTCCATCAAGGACAACACATGCATCATAATGCCAACAATTTCTTACTAAAAATATGACAACATTATACTTTAGATAGCAGAAAATTTGTAAGGGCATGCATGACCCCTACTAGTTAGGGAGGACCATCAAGTTTTTTGTGCATCGTGTAGAGATGGGCTCTCCTATACTCTATCTATTGTACTTATTCAAAATCAAGCCTTTATTACCATTTTAGATTTTGGATGTAATAAATACCACCTTTTGGGAATGTTCTAGCGATCGTCCTTCCCTAGTATTTATCATAACTTGAGACTTTTGGATTTTCAACACTGACTACATTCTTTGTCTCAACCCACATCATAATATTAGATTTAGTGTCTTATCTACTTTTTCACAACATCTTTGAAATTTGGCTTATGTCACTAAACATCTTGTATCTCTTGTTCATTTTTGAATTTTAAAGACTTACCTATATTTTGAAAGAAGTAATGTTAACTACTTTTACATGAGTACTTGCTAAAACAAAGTTAGGTAGTGATCAAACTTTATTCTTCAAACAAAGCAAATGCTTAAGGTTGATTATTTTAGTGATGTATTCAAACATGGTTTGGAAACGCTCACTTGTTATTTTGGAGGCCATAATGTATTGTTAGGCCATATTTTTTTTATGGGAGCCTCCACAATCTTTAACTAATGTCATGCAAAGGTGCATTTTTATTGTAAAATTCTATAAATATCTCCATTTTAGCCATTGGCCGTGAAATCAAGTGATGTGATTTAAGGCGATTACAAATGGTTAAACTATTACATATTCTTAAACGTGTTATTATATTTGGCATGCAACCTTGATTAGATGATTGCATATGCATCATAAAGGTGTCTCACATGACAAACAAAAAATGGACCTATCAAACCAAGTTATATGTTCATGAAAGATAAAAAGATAAATGAAAGAAAGGAAAAATAAAATGAGACACAAAAGTCGTAAATAGATATTCATAAAGAAACTCCCAAGTTATGATAACTTGAAAACTAGGGAGTCACTCAAATATATATAGATGTATAATAGTAAAGGTGGAAAATTCAAAGATGCCAAAGCCCATAATCATAGTGTGCCCATAAATATACCTAGATACCCCTTGGGGTTTTTTCAACATTGAAAACCAATGTTGTCCCCCTTATGTGGAATAGGCACGTTTCGTTTTCTTGATATGAACCATTGCTTTCTGTTACGACATGAAATCGTGAATGGGTCAAACATGAGGGTGGAATTGATGGCATAGTTCACTTAACTTCACTTCAGCGGGAGTAAACAAGCATAAAAGATTCAAGCCATGGGGGACTCCAAGGTAGTTTTCAATTGCGCTAATCAAAAAATTTGTTTAGAGGCAATCAAACTGCAAACCCTTCTTCAGGAAATTCAAAATGACGTAAACACCTTCTAGTGGATATCCTTCCCTCATGACTATAAAGAGCTTAACACAAAGGCATATGCATGTCGAAAGAAGCTCTAATGATGGTTCCCAGTACCTTTACTTTTTCTAAACATAGAGATGGAGATGTAGTAGATGGAATGTCTTTCAATTGGTACTAGTACAACAAGAACTCATCTCTTTTTGAAAAGTAATTTTGATTCAACATTAGATAGTAACATGCCTTATGTATTGAAGGTCTAGAAGGACATGAACATGTATATTTGTTTTTAATAAATAAAAGAAAATTGTTTTTCTAAAGGATATATATGTATGTGTATAAGTATATGGGCCAGATGAAGGTTATTCACAAAAAGTTGGAGCAATAAGGAATTTATGCAAGTGATTATGAGAGTCATTGATAAGAAAAATGTGACACCCAAGTTGGTGCACCATAATGTCAATAAAGGTGTATGGTGGGTCTCTATAAATAATGCAATCTCTTGTTGCTCGTGCTAATAGAACAAGAGGAGATTATCAAGTAGTCAAAGAATTTGGGTAGAGGGGAGTATACAACTAAGCTTGGGTATTCGATAAAAATGGAAAAATTACACGTTGGGGAAATAATATGGTGGTGGTACCTACTTTTGAAGCCAGATATCCCTTTGAAAATTAAAGTATTCATCCAAATGGCCCTACCAAATAAAATTTTAACATCAAACAATGCATAAAATAGAATTTAACATGGGCTAAGGAAGTGTATTATGTGCATATGTAGTCAAGAAATTGTGGACCATTATATTTGTGATTTGTTTTTTTCCCAATTGAAGTCCTACATATCTCAAAGAAAAGAATAAATTAGATCAAAGGTCTCTTGTAGATTGTTTTTATTCTTGTAAATTAGGCAAACTAAAGAAAGCCTTTTAAGGCTTTACCTTGCCTTGTAGCATGGGAAATTTGGATCTCAAGGAATAGTATGATTTTTTAAGGAAGTAATTTGATGCTTGCCCAAGTAGGCTCATAAAATCAAAATTTATAAAAAGTTTGGGCTTTTTTCAATGGTGCATGTCACGAATCCCCATGTATGTGTGAAGGAGGAGCTATTATTTTTCTTGAATCCAATCACTATTTTTATTAAAAGTATATGATGATGGGTAAATCACAAATGATGGAACTAAGTCTTATGCATTATGGCTCCTCATGAATACTTCATTAGAAAAAGATTTGAAGCAGTTTTTGGTGTATGGAGATTCCAAGATGTTGATATATTAGGCAAGCAACAAATGTAGAATTTAAAATATGCTTCTAGGCCTAATCATGAATCAAGTCCTAGAGTTTAAAAGTAGGTTTTAAGACATTTCTAGTATACATGTTCATAAGAGTTCTACTCAAAATCAAATAAGCTTTCTAAAGAAGTTATATTGATGCACGAAGGGATTTTTTATAAGAAAAATTTCAAGAGGATATCACAAATTGCAAGACATTATGTATTTCTCAATTAGTTAGAGATGGAAGACTAGTAGTAAAATATGTTGATTAGTAGGAGAGGGATGATTGCTAGTCAATTTGGGTTTCACACCAGTATAGATCCATCTACCAAGAGCCAAGAGGGATCAAATCTCATTATATGCAAAACTATTTTTAGAATACAAAACTTGAAAAAATATTTACATGTCAAAAGATTTAATCCCTTTTAGTGCTTAATAAATCCATGATTAAGATATATCTATAGTGGTTTTCTATTTTTCTCTATATATATAGATTGTGTAATTTTCATTGTTTAAATTGTGTTTTTAAATAATTTATTATTATTATTATTTTATATTAAAAATTTGAATGTGTATTAATGTTTAGCTTAGTAAAATATCCAATGCTCAAAAGGAAAAAGTAATTGAAAGTAAAATAATTTAGTTACTTATTAATACTAGGAGTAAACTAAATTAGGAGTTACACATTTTCCTAGTATTAGGAAGTAACTAAATTATTTTTACTTTCAATTACTTTTTCCTTTTGAGCATTGAAAATATTTTAACTAAGTAAATAGTAATACATTTAATTTTTAATAATAATATTAATAATAATAATTATTCAAAAATAAACATTTTAAACAAATGAAGAAATTACACAATATGTCTCTATATAGAGAGAAAAACAAATCATTAATAAATCTTTTATTATATTTGAGAGAGAGTGTTCACATTGAAATATATTAGTCAATATGGATGTTTAACAGTTTTATGAAGTTCCATATTGAAATTTATAAAAATAGAAGTTTTTTTAATTCACTTTATCTTGTAAAGTTATATATAATTATATTATTTAACAGACATCCAAATATTTTATTCATTACTAGAAGAGTAAAAGTGAAATATCAATGAAGTGAGCACAATGAGAATGTGATTATTAATGTTCTGTAATGTTTTTAATTAACTAACCAAATATGTATAATCATTTATGTTTTTATTGTTGCCAACAATGTTTTTTCATTTAAAGTATTTTTTTAAAAGGACATTGTCAACTCCAAATTACTAGAAAGATGAAAATGAAATATCAAGGAAGTGAGCACAATGATACTGTGATTATTAATGTTCTGTAATGTTTTTAATTAACTAACCAAATATGTATAATCATTTATGTTTTTATTGTTGCCAACAATGTTTCTTCATATAAGTATTTTTTTAAGGGACACTTGTCAACTCCAAGTTGAGAATGGACGGAATTTCTTCGTAGTATTTTTTAAGGGACAGAATTACACATAGGCCTCATTTTGGATTATAGAATGAGCATCTCATTTTGGATTATAGAATGAGCATCTCGGCTCAATAATTAGTTATTGATCTAAACATACTCACTCAAAAAGATAGTGGTTTAAACATCAATTTTAAAGGATACCTTTATGGAGGATGGGATTATCATAACTAGCACAATCATATAAATTAAATGGTTTATATCCATCAATTAGCATCAAAACACTTGCCTCATAATATATTTCACATTTCCAAACATTAAAAAAAAATCATAGAACAAAACTAAATTATAAATTTATTTTAAAGTATTATTGTTATTATTAATTATAAAAAAGAATCAATATATGAAATAAACATACATAAATTTAACATGTAACAAGATTTTTAACCATGGAGATTCAGCCCCACTTTACCTTGGAGATTATTAACCTATAAATAGGCTTTGTTACAATACCATGGCATACTAACATACCACATGCCCCAAAAAACCATAAATCATGTTCCTATGACATTTTTTAATTAATGAATTTAATTAAAAAGGCAAAAAATACATAACTAATTTTGAGATAATCTCAACCTTTGATCATTGGCTACTAATAGGAATATTCTAGAATATTTCATGGAGGTTTTAAATCTCTGCCATCCCTTTAATAACTAGCACAACCAATAAAATTAAGTGGAAAAAAAAAAAAGAGCAAAAAAAATATGCAAAGCTTGATGCAACTTTAAAAAATTAACTCATTTAAGGTAGATAAATCAAAAAACAAGAATACTCAATGCATAATTTGGAAAAAGGGGAATCATAAAATTTAGCTCAAAAGGGTACAAACAAAAAAGAAAATCAAATTATGTGAAAATTTAGGTTGGAAATAAAAGATTTGAAAAGAAAATCAAATTATAGATATAAGATAAAAATATTAATTAAAAAAATCACTAAACAACTTGAAAGTCCCAATAACTTGAAAACCTAAAGAAATTAGAGCACACAATTATATATGGACATACAATTGTAAATGTGTAAAGGTGAAAAACAAACTGTTACAAAGTTATATATAAACTCATTTTTAAGTGGTGGTGTGGAAAAAAGTCATTTACATAGAGTTAAAGAAATGTGAAACTTATGCAAGGATGATTTGTTAAGGGGACAGCACAGCACAAAGGGGCCTGATAACATTAACAAAATTATTTAGATGATTTTACAAATAACAATTGACACTATAGTTTGTCACACATGAGACCAATCCTCATTCATGCATACAAAGACAAGATTGAGTAGACATCAAGTCTTGATAAACATCTAACCACCACCATATTAACAAAAAAATGATGAACTTGTGTATACTTCATATTTAAGATTTGATTTTACAAGACTACCAATATTGAATAGTTATCTTACACGTCTAAATAGGATGTAACCTCTAAATACACAATCAAATAAGTATCAAACCAATAATCATAATGTCAATTAAACTTGTAATTTATACATCAAGAATCATACAATATCTTTTTTGAATAACAGTTAAAAGTAACAAGCATAATCTTAAAAAAATTACTAATCTAGTATCATATACTATAGCTAAATAAGATATAACCTCTAAATACACAATCAGATAATTATCAAACCAATAATCATAATGTCAATTAAACTTGTAATTTATACATCAAAAATCATACAATATCTTCTTTTTTAAATAAGAGTTAAAAGTAACAAACATAATCTTAAAAAAAAATACTAATCATATATCATACACTATCCCTATCCAATTTAAACGATATAATACCATCTCTAATCATGCACTATCTCATTTGAATAATATAAATGTTTAAAAATCAATCATTTGAATGCTATAAACATTTTAAAAATGAACCTATTTTACCATTCGCAAATTAAACAACAATATATTTGACCACTAACCTATTTGAATAATATAAACATTTTTCCACTAACCTATTTGAATAATATAAACATCTAAAAAATAACCATTTAAATGCTATAAATATTTTTAAAATAA
>APFE031220488.1:101949-126117 GCA_000404065.3 Pinus taeda
AGGAGAAAAAAAATCGAGATATATTATATTGAGTTCATATAATTACAAAAATGATTCTCATCATGGAGAAAATATGTCTTCGGAAATACATATATGTATATGAGTATATGAGATCATATGCTGAGAATGAGGAGATATATCTGTGAAAACTAGTGAAGATGATGTTCATATGGGGATTTTTGGATCATATAATAAAACAAAAAACTTGTGAAAAGATATTATGTTCCATATATGTTGTGCCATTCATTCATGATGCTGTCCATAATGGCGGATGACGGTCTGGCAGATTCATTAAAAACATGATCATTACGCCATTTCCAAACCGTCCATAAGAAAATGAGGATGAGAAATCTTCTGTTGCCTTTCTGATTGCTCCACCATAATAGCGCTGCACTAGGAGAGTCAAAATCTGTCAGTATAAAATCAAAAAAATTGGACAAAGCGTACCAGATCTGCTGGATGACTGGACATTTGAAAAACATGTGTATGTTGGATTCTTCATCGGCTTTGCATATTGTGCATCTGCTGGGGCCACACCAAAATCTCTTCCTGAGGTTTTCCCATGTCAAATTTTTGTTATAGAAGACTAGCCAGGCAAAATAAATAAACTTTGGTGGACACCGAGCCTTCCAAAATCTGTGTGGGAATGATGGAAGAATATATGGAGTCCTGCTGCCGATCATAGGTAAGGATAAAGCTATTTTGAAATAGGTAATCTAAAGTCAAATTTTGAAATTGTTATACCAGAAATAATAAATTATTCTCAATTTTGTTTATACCAAAAATAATAAATTATTCTCAATTTGTTTAATTTACATTTTGAAATTGGTTGTTGCAATTAATGGGTAAGGATTTTTTTTTTCAGTAGAAAAAAATCATATTAATAAGGATGTAAAACTATACATATGTTCGGTTTATATAATAAACCATGAGCAAGGCGAAGGATTCGCACAAAAACCTGCATTTGATAGATAAAGACAGGTCCTGGTCCACATGATACAAAAATATAAACAGAAAAATGAAAAACAAAGGAGGTTCACATTTCCAGATGATTTTTTGATACGCCAGAAAGCGTAGCAAGCATGTTGAAGGAAGAAAAACAGTCATATCTTAAATGCTTCACATGGCTGAGCAAGAAAAACTATATCCCCAAACTGTCCGCAAGCTCAGTGACGCTGTGCGAAATGGAAGATACAGACCGTTGATTGTTGTCGAAGATGGAAGCATTCCTCCATTTCCAGATATACCAGCAATTAATGGGTAAGGATAAAGCTATTTTGAAATTGGTAAGTGTAATTTATGGGTAAGGATAAAGTTATTTCTTAATTTGACATTAGATGCAGTCAACTTGCTTTTTTTTAGGACATTAAATGTAATGTTTTTTTTACATTAAATGTAATCAATATGTTTGTTTCTTACATTTAATTTAACAAGACTGTAATTTCATTTAGAAAATAATGAAAAATTTGGCTGAATTTTTTGAAAATCTGAGTTGCATTAAACTTCAAGATTTTGGGTGTCTCAGGGGTTCTTAATTATGCTGAATCCATTCCACCATTAAAAAAAATTGATTCACACACTCTAGCAGTCAGGAAATTTTTCTCACCAAACTCCAACAAAAAATTTGCCATCCAAACAAAACTGTGGCAAATTGTGGCCTCAGTAAACGATGTCTTTCTTCATGTAATAATGTTAAAAACAGTCAACATGCAATTAATGTGTAAGAATAAATACTCCTTGTTCAGTTGACATTTTGAAACGGTTAGGTACAAATCATGGGTGAAAATATATCCTCAATCTTGTGTTTTAATGTGTAAGAATAAATACTCCTTGTTCAGTTGACATTTTGAAACTGTTTTTTTTTTCAGAAGAAAAATCTTGATATTTTATATTTAAGAAAAATATATGATATTTTGAAACTGTTAGGTACACATCATGGGTGAAAATATATCCTCAATCTTGTGTCAGAATTATTGTTGTACACTCCCTGAATTGTTAAAATCCAGTGTGTCTGCCAAAGTTCCTGCTTTATTCCTCTTCGATGATACATTAATAAAGCCATTTCAAAATAATTGATAAGACTTGATAAATACTCCCGAGTGTTATTCAGCTCAGCTGAAATTTTCAATCTTGTCCAGTTCAGATAAGACTTTGATAAATACTCCTCCATCTTATTCAGCTCAGCTGACAATTTGAAACCTAGGTTTTCCTTTCAAAGTTGAGGTAAATAAAGGATCTTACTACTCGGGAAATATAATTTAGAAAATTCTAGGTGACGAGAAATATCAATCTGTTATTGGTTTTCACAGGAATAGAGACCACAATGTTCAGATAATTCCGGATAAAGTCACCAGTGGCTTGAGATCACAATATTCATCGATATTCGAGATGTTAGCAGCGACCTGACCTGTCCAACAAGGTTCAATTTTCATAGTCTAATCAAAAGGATGAGACCGAGGGGGCAGGCTATGAATGATGCAAAATAACTACCAATCAATCCTGTCATCGTAGCCAAAGAAAATTGATAATGTGCAAACATGTTTCTGGAAGGACTTTCATATATATAATCAAAATTAGAGTTTATAAACAAATTATATGCATGCCCAAAGGACTACTGAAATTCTTGCAAAACCTATTCCATAATCAGAAAAGTCATAAAAGAATCGTCAAACTAGGCTTAAAGAACGGCTGAATTGGTATTTAAATAAAACGATTTAATATGCCTTTTTAAAATAAAAGGGCACCATAGAAAGATTACAGGTTTGATAACCCTTATTTCCAAAAATTTCCCTTGGTTAGGTGAAAATTTTCCTTTTCCGTTACATCCTAATTTAGTTTCAAGTCATTTGTTGACTTCTGTTTTCTGTTTTGGTTGAGCGTTGCATTGATAATAAACGTATTGTGTCTCCTGTTTTCCAATATTTTGGTACTAGGCATCACTGCCTACGCTCTGCACGCCAAGTGAAGAAATACTGAATGTTGTCAACCGACCAAGAAAATATATAAATAAATTATAAGCATTGTTAGAGAATTATCTTAGTTGGATCCCTTAATTTCACGCATACATGGTAAATTACAAAAACAGAAACTTTCAGCACATTACCACTGCCCACTCCGGGCAGGCCGATGAAGAAATATTATAAATAAATTAGAAACATTGTTCAGATAATTATTAATTATATTACTTGGACCCCTTAATTTTGGCATTATCATAAATTATAGGAACAGTTACTTTTAGCATATGGCAGCAAACAACTCTCATCTAAAGAAGTATATAAAAGCACTTCGGAGACGTAAATTGCGATTAATTTGCACATACAACCCATGTAGAATAATAAGTAGCATCCATACTAGAATGGATATGGTCCAAATAAATCGACAAAGACACTTATTTTTACACCAATTCGTTCACTTGACCAAGAATATCCCAACTGATCCTACTATTTAAATCATAAAGAATAGCAGACTTCATCTTGAATTTCCTTTATTCTCAAAATTGTGCCAAGATTCAACCTGGGAAGGTAAGCCCTCATTTAAGACACTCGTGAAACTGCAAATCTGAAGCTGCATGCCTCTCCCAAACCGTTAAAAGGCTTGGGCTCATAAACCAAAAATACAATATATCTGGATATATACCAGAGAAATAAAATTTCACATGAAATCATAATCATTTGCATCATCATAAACTCCAACGTAAGGATCCTCATCTTCCCTGTCAACATGTATCTGCTTTTTCTTTGCACCTGCGATCAAAAAGAAGTTCCTTCAGCAAAAGGGTTTGGCGAAACTGTCATGCTTGATACTATTTCAATCAAAGCTCTCACGGTAAAACGTGTAATGGAATCAATATAACATCACGTACAACTTATAGAAGCATGTTTCCTTTTTCCAACAAAAGCTACGACTAAGATTCAAATCTCGAGAAATATCCAATATAAATTATAAGAAATTTACCGGTCTTCTTTTTCCCTGCATTGGCTTCTTTTTCCCTTTTCAGTTTCTCATTTGCAATGACTGTCACTGATGAGGCTATTTCTTTGGCATCTGCGGCTTTCAGATCAGTCATTGCATGCCGCATCACAGCTTTCAGAAGTGTCAGATAATGAAAACTCTTCTGCAACATGATATTAAACCAAAAGTGCAGTTATAAAGAGCTAAAAACAACTTGGAAACCACTGATTATTCTCTGGATTATTAACATGATTGCCAGGGTACCAACTTAAATTGCAATGCAGATTATCAAGCTTCCCTAGTATTTATTACACAGTATATAGTCGAGAGAAAATGCACCCATTAAATACCTCATACGGCCTCAATTTATGTCCAATAAGCTCCGCATATTCTACAAAATCTTCTTCTGATTTTGGAATAAAGTTGTCCAACGACTTCTCTCCGGTGCGTTTACCAAATAATTCTGCAGTAGACTGGTAATCAGCTTCCTCCACAAGCCTGTTGTTACACAAGCACGCACATGAAACATGAAAACGGGCTTAATCTACAGCAATGATTGCGGTACTCAAGGTCCAAGAATATTTCTATACAGTCAAGGAAGAAAATTAACGGCATTACAAACACCTTTGTTGACGAAGTTTCTCTGCCAATGGATCTGCAAGTTTTTCATCTTCAATTTTTGCACCTTTCCTTTTGATTTCAGAAGATTTACTTCTATCCTCAACTTTTGAATTTTTCCCTTTTGCTTCACTAACTTTCTTCTTTTCAGGCTTTGCTGCAGAAGTTTCTGGCTCGGGCTTCGATACCTGACCACCCAATATAAATAGATTTACATGCAAAGGTAACACAAGATAACAAACACAGAAACCATCAAATAGATTAATATATCTGCTACTCTACATATACATCTAAACATTAAAATTCTGGTGGGGAAACATCTAGATCACAATCAAGTGGGACGAAGTAAAGAAATGAGATTCATCTTATACTTGATATGTGCCAGTTTTTTAATTAGATTTACATGCACCGGTAAGACAACATAACCTACAAAGAAACCATAACCTATTAGTGCATTCTACATTAACATCAAAAATTTCAGATTCTTGTGCTGGAAACATTTGGCACACAATAAAGCAGGAAGAGATAAAGAAACAAGAGTTTCATTTTATACTTCGATGTGGCAGTTTTTCTTTCACAAGGCTCTTGTTTTGTAGATCCAACTGTCAAATTTCAACAGTTTTGCCCCAAAACTCTTTTACATGGATCGTGCTTTGGAATGTGTGACCATGAGTCTCCAGTAATGTTAGAATTTTTTTATCCGTTGCTCCAAAGTTCTCCCTTCAGCTTGAGCAAACAGCAGCAGAGATAGCAGTGCTGAAGAGGGGGGCACACTTGTAAGGGTGAAAATTCATGAGGGTAGTTTGTTTTATTAGTTTGATATATGAACGCTCTTTACCATTCCTACTTTGCCAGAGTTATTATCTTCGATGATAGGCATGCCAGCCTAGATGGGTGCTTTAAAGTTTAAACACACCCAGTCTTAGTCTATAAAAAAAGAGGAGGGTGCATTAGCTTAACAGCCTATGTGATATAGAGAGCTAGTGTGTTTTATAAGAGCTTACTGTGAGGTACTGAACCGAGGCAAAAGGAGCACTTTGACCTGTGCTGACCGCAGGCCTGTTTGACCACAGGGTTGACTTTGGTTAGACCAAGTTTGGCCACAGATTTTATGACTGCTTTGGGCTAATTTTGACCTCTACTGGAAACAAATTTGACTGCTTTTGACTGAGCTTCAAAGGCAAAGTTTTTCTGCTGCGTTGACCATCTTTGACTTTTTTATTAGGGTTGAATTTGACTGCAGTTGACTGCAAATTTGACAAGGTTGTTTTGATTTTGATTTGGCAAGTCAAATTTGACTTTTTGTACTCTCTCTCTGCTGAACATTTGATATAGAGGGTTTTCCCCACATTGGGGTTTTTCCGTGGCATCCACCAAATTGGTGTCCTCTTGTCTTGGCTTGTCTTCTGCATTTTATTTTATGTTCTATCTACAGTTACTGTCAATGTGATTTATGGTTAATGTGATTGCTATTGGAAAACTAAATTGGAATTGTCATTGGGCTGCTAAAGGAACATTGAAGTAATTGTGCTGAAGCATAGAACATACCATTGTTAACTAAAATTAACATGCTTGCAACAAAACCATACAGGGCCTTCTTCAACCTGAATTCATGGGTACCTCACCTATGCGCCTCAAAACCTTCGACAATTGAAGCAAAGATGACCTCAACAAGATCAACTCCCTCTTGCTAAGAGAATCCTATAGCCACTAGAAAAAGTGTCCTCCTGCATCTCTAACTTGCCCTATGCTAGGGGAGTCCTCATCATGTTGAGGATCTATGAATCTAGATAGATTAACCTCAGATCAATG
Organism: Pinus taeda; assembly: GCA_000404065.3. Classification (NCBI taxonomy): domain Eukaryota; kingdom Viridiplantae; phylum Streptophyta; class Pinopsida; order Pinales; family Pinaceae; genus Pinus; species Pinus taeda. Next base: position 108,331 of record APFE031220488.1, read on the forward strand.
CTCCCTATTTATTCTCCGAAATCTAATCTTCATGGTGTAGATACCTCGTACAAGAAAAACTTCATCAACAACATGGAAACCACCTACATCCTTGACGTCAACTTCATTAGTCGAAATCTTCTTACATCACAAGATGAGTTGTTCACGGCTTTATGCAATTACAAACTCATCTGTATACAGAGCCAACTCATTGATCCTAAAATACCAAACTTGTGCTGCATGCAACAAAACCATATAGAGCCTTCTTCAATCTGAATTCATGGGTACCTCACCTATGCACCTCAAAACCTTCGACAATTGAAGCAAAGATGACCTCAACAAGATCAACTCCCTCTTGCTAAGAGAATCCTATAGCCACTCCTACAAACTCCTTTTGTTGCTACCTAACTTTCTTCCTCTCAGGACACTAAGATGCATAGTGGTTGATCTTCAGGCACTTGAAACACTTGACGTGACTCAACTCTTTCTTCCCCTGGTCCAAAGGATCTAATTCATCCTCCTTCCCATATAATCCCTCTCATGTCCTCCTTTCTTGCCTCGTCTCCTCATCTGCCAGATAAAGGCAAGGTTCTCGATCTCCTCCACTCTCACTAAAACAAACTCTAGTTTACTCTACTCCTGGATGAAATCGTACCAAAGCTTCTAAAACATATGACACTTCTCCCAAGCACCACACCAAACAAACACATCTCCGGACAAATGAAACTCAATTAATGCTATAGGCACCAACTCCTCATCCTCAACTTTCTCCTCAATAACAGAGGATTGATCTGGAAGCTCAGTGATCTTTCTTCATTAATGCTATAGGCACCAACTCCTCATCCTCAACTTTCTCCTCAAAGTGTCAATGAACTTGCTCTTATGTAGCATCTTCTGGTTAACATGTGACACTCTCTGAGATTGCATGTAGCCATTCCTACAACTCTTGGAACACAACTATACAAACAAATCTGCCTGAGGAAAGATCAGATCTGCAACCTATCACAAGTGCAGTTCAACACTCCTATCAATTAAGATAATCAAGTATCACATGCAACATCCTATCATAGGCCCAATTCACCCCAATCACTGAAGGGAAGCACCCTCGACAACACCCTGTTTTTCATTAAATCTAGAAAAACACACTGACATCTCAAAAATACCCTGTTAATTACTATCACACAACTAAATCATTACACCTCCACCCTCCACCCTACCGTCTATAGATAAGGAAGGCTAAAGGAGAAGGGGGGGAAACAGCCCATCCTTATGGACACCAAGAAAAGCAAAACCCTAACCTAATTATTCCTACCAAATTGCACCCTCCCTAAAACTGGAAGTTTTCCTGGCTCATCTGCTTAAGCTAACTTTAGAACAAAAGCTAACTGAGTGGACGAGGTTGGCACGTACCTCCAATGTGCCCCCTCAATCTCTCTCATACATAACTATACCACAACAGCCCAGACAACCTAATGTTGTGGCCTCATTCCCCTCAACTGTGTCCGCATCATGACTACACAAGTACCCTGCAAAGGAATCCGAACTGCTACAGGTGTGCCTCTGCCGTGAAAGAAAATGATATGACACTGTGGTAAGCAGCAGTGTTATGCAACAGAAACTATAGCAAATTCCTTGAAAAAGGGTAATGTCATACTCCACTTGATATTGTGCTTGTTGTCTTGAATTTCCCAAAAACAAATTTATGTAAAACAGTTCCTAATCTATTGTTTTGAGTTAACAGTTCCTAATCTATTGTTTTGAGTTAACTCATAGAATACAGTGTTTGTGATACCAAAATTCACCAATTATTGGTTAGCAGATACATATCTAGGTGGTTTTGCTAGACTTTCAGTTTGTCATTGTAGATTGTAATTATTTGATGTAAATCCAAACTGAGTTAAAAATTAAACATTGCATTGGAATCTGAAATCTTCCCAGGATGCCCGAGCTTCAGTTGTTGGAACTGATCTATGCATGTCAGATGTAGGACTTGTGATAGATTATAGGGTGGGAGGGCCAAAATTACCTGTGATTAGAACGTTGAGTTTGACCTGACAGATCTGATATCTTTCGTCACTGATCTATTTGTTGAAGTGTGTTTTTAGGCTTGCAACCATGACCAATCTCGATTTCTAAGTGATACATGTTGGAGGTCACTTATAATTTTATAAATTTATACCGTGGAAGTACAAGCTGCAAAATCTATTAGAAAAGTTTTATCTTTAGGGTTTTGTGGAAGGAATGGTGCAGCCCCTAATTAAACCAAATGTTGTTTCTACCAGATGATAGGTGGTTCCTAGGGTTTCAATTTGTAGTTGTAGGTTGTAATTTTTATAGTGCAGATCTGAACTATAACTTGAAAATTTAACATGGTATTGCTAGATTGTATGTACCTCACATAGTCTTCTATAGTCCTGTGCACACTTGTGAACAGATCTGGGCTCTTCAGTTACAGCAGTTAAAATTTGATAGTGAAGGTGCACTATCTTCTAAATTCAACAGTATAACACATTAATTATAATAAAGTGATTGTCGTTCTATTTCCAGCAATCTATCGTCAACCATTTGCATGTCATTCTCATGCAGTTTGCATGTGTTACTAAAATCATAAAATCAAAAATCATGATCTCCTCATGATTTTTGATTTTATGATTTTAGTAACAGATGCAAACTTTTCAGTTTTATGATTTTAGTAACACATGTTGTTTCAAGTAAGCAGTTTTCTAATTTTAGCTTAAGTCTAAGTTCAGTTAGGCACCACATGCAGTCAAATAGGTAGGGCGCAGATCTGAAGAAAGCCTTATCCCTTTGATGGGGCACGCTAATCAAAGATTTTCCCACATGCAGAGATAAGAGTGTGGTAGATAGAGTTAGATCTATATGTAACCCTAACAAGACCTCCTTACTATTATAGAAGGAATGTAGGGGTATGGATCTAATTCATTCATTTCAGCAGCAAGCAGTGAATTAGTTTTGCTATTTTCCATGTAGCAGATTTCAGATCATAATTTATTAGATTCCATTATAATTTTTCTGCAGTGTGTTTGTAAACTTTAGCATTATTAGAACACTAGATTTTAAGTGGCTTTCAGGTTTCAGAAATCTAGTAGTTTAGGAAACCTTTTAGTGCAAATTCTTCTTACTCTAGTAGAAAAAAACTAACATGTTATCAGAGTGCAATTTCTGAAATCTTCCAGATTCCGTGTATGGAGAGGAAAGCTGTCCCACGTAGCAGGTTGTGGGAGGGTTGCAGTGAACTGTATGTCCAAACTTCAGTGATCAAAGCAGAGTTGTGTCAGCAACCAGCAAGTGCACCTGGAAAGGGTTGTGGGTGTGTGAAACCCTATTTCTGATCCAGTGATTGTAAATTGTAGTTTGTTTGGAGCAGTTACACCAATGGCAATACCCAGTATGCTATAGAGTCACTTCTTGGAGGGTACATCCAACTTTGCATTGTGGAAATTGAGATTGCAAAACCTCCAGAAAATGGCAGACTTATGGTACCTTGTGGAGGAGGTGGTTCCAGTGCCTATAGATCCCAAAGATCCCTCATCTCACCACAAAAAAGGCTACCACAGACATGTATGATGCCTTGGGAACACTGTACTAGAATGTGAATGTATCCAGGAAGATGCTCTTGATATCTCATCAAGATATCTGAGGGACATGGTTGAGGATAATGAGAGAGTTTAGATTTCTCTGAATAACTTGTCTGGCATGGCACAACTTTGTCCAAGTTATCGATGGTGCGGAGAATTTCTTTGACTTCTAGCAATTATGAGATGCTTTCATTGGAATGAAAGAAAGATAGGCTCTATGAAGGGAAGGTCTTCTAACTAGCGGAAAGAGGATTGTGCAATATCAAGTGCTTTGACTGCAACAAATAGTGTCCTGAGAAGAAGGGGAGGGGTAAGCAGTAGCAATAGAAACAATTTATAGAAGCATTGAAGCTTCAGAAATGGATGAGTTGACTGCTTGACTTGATACAACCTTTTCCATAGTGTCATAACTTTCCACCAACACAGTTTCAAGTGTTGGGTGGTATACATCATCCTTTCTCACGTTGGAGTAAAAGGTACCAACATGCAAGCAGACCCTGGTGTTGATAGCAAGTACCCAGTGACTGGGTTAGGATCTATCTCATTTCGCATGCCAACAAAAGAAGTTTTGGATCTATATGAGATACTGTATGTTTTTGGTATGACTAAAAATATCATTTTGGTCTCTTCTCTAATAGATTTGAAGTGTAAGACTAAGTTTGATGGTTAGGAAGTGATCATCAAAAGTCAATCCCTGATCTTGGTCAAGTTTTGGCCAGAGGAATCAACGAGGATAACCTTCATAGACTGCTAGCAGATACAGAGATGTAAAGAGACTTGTTGACCAGCAATTAAAATCTATGCAAGCTTTGGCAGAAGATTTAATCACTTGTACTATGTTTCCTTACCTCTTATGAAGGACATGGTGGTTGGATTTCGTGACTTCAAGGTGGAGAAGGAAGGAGTCTGAAGGGATGCGCATTGACAAGCATGACAAGGATGCTTTCCCAAACTAAGACATCCTCCTAAGAAATTTCCCAGATATATTACATTGATGTCCTCCATCAACTATGGAGAGACTTCCAAATATGAGGCAGTGACAGGTGAGCATGTATAACACAATGCCATGATGGACGAGTACAACTCCATCATGAAGAAATCAGTGGTTGATTCCAAGTGGCAAGGTGCAGGATGCAGCTGATAGCAACATAGAGAAGTACAAGGCTTGTTTTGTAGCTAGAGGATTCTCCTAGAGAGAGGAAGCCAACTATGAAGATGCCTTTGCTCTAGTTGCCATGCATACAATTATGCCTTTACCATCTATTTTTGGTTGGACATTATCTCAAATGCATGTTAGAAGTAAATATTAATTCACTGAAAAGGTTTAAATTGCATAAGCGAGATACCCATGTGTGTATGTTGAAGAAAATCCTTTACGGACTAAAGCAAACACCCCATGCTTGTTACTCCAAGATTGCTGACTATCTATTATGTTTGGACTTCACCAAAACTACTATAGATCCTAACTTTTATTAATTATTTGACAGATCTGATCCACTTGTTTTGGTCCTATATGTAGATGCTTTGATACTTAGAAGTGGTTCAAAGAAGCTTACCAAAGGGTGCAAGGCTGAGCAAGTGCAAAAGTTTGACATGACAAACAATGGATTAATGCACTATTTCTTGGTTCTAGAGATGTGGCACAGTATAGGTGAGCTTTTCCTTGGGTTATGAAAACACACTCTTGGAATCCTAAAATGGATACATATGATGAATTGTAAGCACATGACCGCTCCTATGATGTCTTATCTGAAATTGAGCACTCATCTAGATTAAGATTTATTAGATCCTTAGTATATAGATAATTGATTGGATCCTTGATGTATCAAGTTAACACAAGACTTGATATATGTTTTGTAATCTTGATCCAGCTCATAATTGAGTCAAGGCAAATTCACTAAAGAGCTATCAGAATGTGCTCCAATATTTGAAGGGTGTGATGCACTATGATCTGAGATATACAGAAGATGGCAATTTGATGTTGCATGAAATCATTATTCTGACTGGGTAGGAACTGCAGGTGTCAAGAAGAGTACTTCAAGGTGTTGCTTCAATTTGGGTTCAAGAGTGATTTCCTAGTTCAGCAGAAAGTAAGCTTCAGCGACAATGAGTTCAGAGGAAAACTACATGGCAGCCAACACTGCAAGTTGTGAAGCCATTTGGTTTTGCAAGTCACTTGCAGAACTGGTTGAGGACATTTTCCTCGATAACAAGGAATGCCAGATTGTATCTTGATAATGATTCTACTGGGTACACTTGTGAACGGAATAAGGCCCTTCAGTAACAGCAGTTCAAACTGGACAATGAGAGCACACTTCTGTTCTAGATTCAGCAATATGGCACATTAAATTATGTAGGAGTCTTTGTGTTCTATTCCCAACAATATATCCTCAACTGTTTGCATGTTATCCTGATTCCTCAACAATTTGCATGTGTTCATTCAGTTTTATTCAGCAGTTTTCTGACTTTAGCTGAAGTCTAAGTTCACTTAGGTGCAAGCACTCTCGTAGGTAGGGCGTAGATCTGAAGGAAACCTTATCTCTTACTTGGAACACACTAATTACAGACTTTACCTCACACAGAGATATCAGCACAGTACATCTAGAGATCAGATCTATTTTTGTAACCCTAACAAGACCTCCTTAGTGTTATAAAACGAAGGGGTAAGGATCTAATTCATTCAGTTCAGCAACAAACAATCTATTAGTTGATTGTTATCCTTGTAGCATATTTCAATTCCGAATTTTACTGTAGTATGTTTTTGTAGACTTTAGTAAAACAGAATTGGATGGCGCTCAGATTTCAGCTATCTAGTAGTTTACAAATTCTTGTAGTGTGAAGTTTGCTTACAATGGTTTAGAAAAACTAACAGTTATCACATCAGAAAATTTAAAATCTTACAAGATTTTCATGGATAGGAAGGCTCACTTCCTGTGAGTCTTGAGAGGGATCTAATAGAGGGTTTTCAGCAGGTGTGATGTTCACACTTCAAGAATTGAAGTTTGTTTCTGTTTATGAGAGGCACCAGCACCTGTGATAAGTTTTTGGGCAAGATGCCCAGGATTTTCCAATGACTAAAAGGTTTATTGTGACCAAAGATAGGTTAGCAGATATCTACCCATTTGTCGTAGATCTTATTTCTTTTATAGCTGATCTATTTGTTGGAGTTTGCTTTTAGGATTTGCAATGACAATCAGTCTCAAATTCCATTTTGCAGAATGATTTTCAAAAGATTATACCAAGACCAAAGGGGAAAAGAACAAATAATTCCAAATGGTTATACAAGGTATAGCCAAGCTGTGAGTCAATTAGAGGAGTTTGATTTTTGGGGTTTCAAGGAAGGAAAGGTCATTTCCATTAACAATCCTGTGCAACTAGTCGAGCATAACAATAATATGAACAAGCCAAAGCAAGTTATCATCCATTCAATAAAGGGCATCTTTGATGCCTGAATCACACTGTACCAAAGCGTGAATATTTCCCAAAAGATGCTCTTGGAGAATAAGCTTACTGATAGGCACAAGCAAAACATATGTTGTGGCCGGCTACCAAATGATGATCATCAAGATTCAAGATCTGCTTGCTACTATCGGGGCCAAGGTGGAAGATGAGAATTTGGTGCCCATAGGCACCAAATCTTTGGGATGCTTTCATCCACAAAAAAAAATGAGACTAGACACAATGTCAGCTAGAACATAAGAAATCTATAACATAGCACTCATCGACCAAATGAGACTAGACACAATGTCAGCCAGAACCCAAGAAGGCAAGGGACAAAAAGGAAGAAACTAGTTCATGGAACCAAACAAAAAATGACATCAACCATGCGAGGTATTTCAAGTGTCAAAACACTAGCCACAATGCATATATGTATCCTGAGAAATAGAAAGCCAAACAGCAGCAACAAAAACAACTTGTTAAGAGTGCAAAAGCCTCTGCCTCATACCTTTCCCATGACACCATCACTGGTGTCAGGTGGTATACTGACGGCAAAGCTTTTTAGCATATGACTTCCAACAAGGACTCTTTCCCCAAACTTGAAGAACAAAACTTGCATTCAGGTGGAGTTTAGTGATGATGCCACATACTCAGTCAGTGGTCATGATTGGTTCAATCTTTATTTCATATGGCCCCGGGTGATCAAGTGTTGGCAAAGGCAACCAAAAAGGTGCCTTGTGCTCATACACGCCACTACTAAGGTGTGCAAGCTGGCAAATGAGATTTGGACATTTGTGCTGGTACATGCCACTACTAAGTTGTGATGAGAGTCGAGACCTCCAAGGCTTACCAAGTTTAAATTCCATCTCAAAGGAGGATAGTGACAAATCATGACATGAAAGTAGATGACGATGCATTGTCCCCTAAGCCTCAAGAGCCTCTTCCAAAGACTGGAAGAAGATCATCATGCTGCCCCAAAGGCTGATTTGCAGAAAGAAGGGAAGTCAGAAGCAGATCAGTAATTTTCCAGTGAAGGAAAGGTGACCTCATTACCTTCCAGAACAAACAGGGAAACTAGATAGCTTACTCAAACATTGCAGGAAGCACATGTGCAAGTAGGTGAGTGATGAGCCATCTCCATAAGAAATTTCTGAGTTATATCACACTGATGTCCTCCATCATTGATGCATAGCCTTCAACTTTTGATGGGGCAAATTTAATGCAAGTGTAATGAGATGCCATGGCAGAAGAGTATCACTCCATTTTGCAGAATGATGTTCAAAAGATTATACCAAGACCAAAGGGGAAGAGGACACATAATTCCAAATGGCTATACAAGGTGAAACATGAAATTCATAGTAGCATGGAGAAGCCCATGATCAAGTTAGTTGCATGAGGGTTCTCTTGGAGAGAGGGAGTTGACTATGACAAAATATTTGCTCAAGTTGCAGCACACTTCTATCAAGGTAATTATGTCTATTACATGTTATTCAATTGGCCTTTATATCAAAAGGAGATAAAGCATTTGTGAATGGCAAGATAAGATATTAAGAAGTGTACAGCAATTAATGTAGGGGTTTGAGGTACACAGCTGGGATACCCATGAATGCAAGTTGATAAAGGCCATGTATGAGCTTCAACAAGCACTGCATGTTTGGTACTGACAGAAAGGAGTACTTAATGAAATTAAGCTTCACCAAAACTGCTATAGATCATAAACTTTACTATATGTTTGGTAAATATGACAGTGTTTCATGCTCAAATCATCAAAACTTCTGTGAATGCATCTAGTCAGGACATTAATTGATAGAAATCTGCTGTGGCTTTTCTCAATATGTAATTAGGCCTGATAAGAAGGATCCTATGACCTAGATCCCAAATATCTTCGGATCCTATCATGGATTCCCTTTGGCTGACTCAGGTATTCTTAGTAAATTAAAAGGGAAACTAGAATCTTGGTCCTTGGACAAACAAATACTTATCCCTTGCTGGAAGAATCCTTCTAATAGACACTGTTATCAGTCATCCCCATCTAAGAAGTATCATTATGGCCCCAGGGTCAGTGCTCCAAGAGATAGAAAAAGTGTTCAAAAAATCCCTTAGCAAGAAACCTCCTAAGAAAAATGATACAACTTTTTAAACTGGAAATCAGTTTCAGTACGAAAATGGGCTAGTGGAGCAGGTCTGAAAAATCCAGATCTAATAAATAGTCTATTGGGTGTTTCTCTATGACCAGGAAAGCCTCTAGATAAAAATCCTAGAAAGAAAATATCTGGGAGGTAGTTAACCATACTCACAGATGGGACAGACACATTCCCAAAGGGGACCACCATCTGGAATAGCATTACTGAAAACAGAATTCTAATAAACAGGTATGTTTTTTGGGACAGGTCATCAACCTCTTATGTGCATCCTAGATATAGAAAGAGTTAGACTAGCAATGGAAGGGATGGATTGGAAATCTATAAAAATATATTAGATCCTCTCTAGAGTTGACACTTCCACAAGTAATAGAAACTAAATGAAACGATGGAGACACTTGGCCTAATCCTACGCAAAAGTATGAAACCAACCAAAATAATAAGGGTAGCTCTCAGGTTTAGACTCCTGGATTTCCAGAAGTCAAATAATCTACCCTGTGAAAAATCAGTACATGGAAACACTGAAGGGTGAATTCCAGCCTGCCAAAGATCCCTTTGGAGTATCAATATGGAGCCCTAAAAATGGCCAAAGAATCCTGTTTTCCCCTAGTTAGCAGTTAGCGACATTTTTTTGGAAAAGCTTTCTATTATCATGATGGAGGACTGAGGCTATATTATAGCTACACCCTTTTCCCAACCAGGCAAACCACACTAGAGAAGCGACAAAAGTTTAGCCCAATAGCCCAAATGTTCTGAATGATTAAAAATTTAGACTCTTAGAGGCAAAGAAGGATAGCTCTCATACCTTCTTAAACTGCCCCTTAATTAAAATCAGTCTGGTCAAGCTGGGCAGACATGACCCTTGGGCCTTCAGTAGTAGTGACCCTGATGAATTGGAAAACAGTCCAGTAGAAATCAAAGATGCATATGGTATAATGGTGGACTTGGATTCAACCCAACCAAGAACTTTTTGAATGAAAATGAAATTCCCAATAAAGAGTATCATCAAGGATCTTCCACTCAGTCAAGGAGACCTTCAGAAACTTATCCAGATATGAAGATCAATCAGCTCTTAATTCACACTGCATGGCCACTACCAAGCCAAGGAACCCAATTGAGGAACAGAAGTTAGGATAAAAGTCACTTCAGTGCTACAAGGATTCCTTACAGAAGCAGTGCCTCAGAAACTATATCAATAAAGACTGATCAGGTTCATCCCTAAAGCTGGAAGCCTATAACCCTGCTCAATGTCTCTTACTAAATTCCAGAAAAAGCAATGACCATACAGATCAAGTACAATCTGCATCAGATTGTAAGGCTGCAGCAAACAGGAATTATTCCTGACCAATGCATTTTATAAAATGTTAATGCTATCTGGGAAGTAATGGAATGAGCCCAGTGTCTGAAGCTAGATGCTCTTTTCATCAAGATAAATTTTGAGAAAGCCCATGACAGAGTGTAATGACTTTCATCCTTACATTCGCAAGGCTCTAAGCTTTGGCCAATTTTTCAGAAATGCAATTGAAATTCTTTTTGCAAAGGCCTAGGCATGCTCATCCATCAATCGGATCAAATCTGAAGAAATTGACTCTTCATAACTATTAGGCAGGCTTGTCCCTTACCCCCCACTGTTTATGTAATAGCTGTTGCAATCATAAGCTATCTATGCAACGGAATGGCCAAGGGATTGATTAAAGGCATCCATCTTCCTAAAAGATGACTCCAGGCAATTACTGCATAGGCACTTTGCAGATCACTCTTTCTGACCATCCTTAACAACCAGAGGGGAAAAAACAGAGAGAACCAGACTGATATTCCAAACTTGAATACGGTATTAAGGGTGCACTTGAATTCAGACTTGAATTCAGCCCTTCAAATTTATTGGGATCCCCTTTGCTTTTCAAGCCTCCACCAAAGAACTCCAGCTTGTGATCATTCAAAGAATTGAGAAGACAAATGGATCACAAAGCCAATTGCCCCTGGCTGCCTAATTCCAAGAATGCAATAAACTGTTGGCTTTGACCCATGTCTACTATTCTTTCCACTGAGTCCCCCTTCTCTAAATGCTTGCCAAAGATTGGAAATTCTAACAGGTCAATTCAAAAGGAAAAGGAGGCTTTCATAGAGTCAATTGGAAATTGTGCTGCTTACCCAAGGGATGGGGAAGAATGGCTTTGGAACTATTCCAAAGCTTTCAGAAAACATAAGGTCATCAACGGGCCATAGATGGCTCTGTTCTAAGCCTATTATGGATGTCAGACTCGACAATATTTGGAGGCTCAAACCCCAGCAGAGGCATGGCTTTTCAGATTCAGAACAATATGGAAGCCTTTCATTGAGCCCATAATGGCTTTCTTTGCCTGCTCTCCGGCCCTGTGTGACCTAGCCTTGGGCCACAAGCTCCAATATCTAGGTGTTGCACAGCCCAAGTGTCTGATTTATGCAAAAAAAAAAAAGGAAATGATTCAACAACCATTTTGGTTTCCTAAATTTCCCAAGTCAACCTGCTGACAATTAATTAGAATACAAGTTATCCTCTTCATCTGGAAACAAAGAAATAAACGTCTGTTCAAAAATATTCAGCCTAACAGAAGCCTTACATGGTATAATGGTGCCATGACCTGTGCAAATTTACATTTTCCATTTACAGCCTGGAAAGTCAAAATGGAGATTCTGCACTAAGCCAGCTACTTAAGTTCTGGGGTGATGTGCCTGAAACCATGAGAAGGAAATCACTCTCTGACCTCCCTGCTTGCTTTACCCACTACCACATATCTGAGAGTCATCCCAGGAACCATGCTGTCCAAGAGTGCAAAGAAGTGCAATAGCTAGTCCCCTCTGCTTGTTCAACAGAATAAAAGGTGACGCTGGCAGTAAATATCTTATAGGCTCGAAAGCCTCTTGACCCTGATCAAGGCAACAATGGTAAGGAAGCTATCATCACATAGACCCTAAGCAGACAGTTGAAGCCTGAAGGTTGGAGACCAACCCCAAAGACAAGGATGACCCTCCTCCTAACACAGGCATCATCCCTGTTGCTGCATGACTTCCAGACTCTTCTATGCAAGCCAGATGGCCTCCATTTTGATTGTGAAGTTTATTGTAGTCGTATGTTGACTTATATTGTAGGCCGTAGCCTGGATGTCAGTTTTGCACTTCATTTGACAGGCTATTAGGCTGCCAGGCTTTTTAGACTACTCTTATGGTGGCTGCTATCCCCAATGGTGCAGAAGAGACATCAGACCTCAATGACACAAAGGAACACCCAATGCACAGAAAAGTTGAAAACATATACCACTGACCTAGAACCCTCAGATGACACAGAATTCTGCAGCCAGAAACTCCTCAACAGGTCAAGAGCATCCAACAACTCCATTTCAACAGAAAGAAATAAAGAGTTCCTGGGATGGCTGGGGGTTGGATCAGAAGCATCGAGAACATTCTCAATTGCTTGTGAAAAGATACTTTTGCTCATCCTATCTCCAATTTTCCCAAATTTCAAGCCATATCTATTGTACTAGCAGCTAATTTTATTGATAATGATTCCCAAGAAGGCAACCTACTTAACAGGTCTATGGGTCAAAACCACCCATATCACACTCCATTAAGAGGATTAATCTACCAGCATGTAGACTTCACACTACAGAGAGAGGCATGAGAAATCTTACTGGAGCAGGCTGATCTTCATCCTCCCAAGACTCTTTTACTTCTTCATCTTCAGCATCTTCTTCATCCCACACACTTTTTGGGTTCTCCTTAGCAGCAACTGGAACAGCCGGTACAAAATCCTCTGATTCTGAACATCATTTGTAAGCAATCATGAATTAGGAATTAGTGTCTGACTAAGGACCAAAAACAAGTTTAAAAAAGGATGATAGAAAACATACGTTGAAAGAAAACAAAAACAAAAACAAAAAAATACTGAATAGGACATAGCATTAAAATTTAATAATGAGAAAGGGATCCTCTCAGAAGTTTCAACAAGAAGAACTGTTAAATTAAACTCTAAATGAAGCCCATACCAACATGCATAAGAATAGATGGTCTTTACAATGGCATACAGAAGTAATCCACTTACTATTTGCCTAGGTCTGCCAACTAATAGCATTTCTTTTGCTTGTAATGGCAAACAGTATAAGATACAAATGGAAAATGATTCTTGTTATTTCATGATCGACCTTCTATTCCAGACAATACACACTACGAGAGCATTATAATACCATATCTTCCATGAAAATCGTTGTGTCAAGAATGAAGATTTTCAAGTCGTATAAGAAATCCTCCATTAATCCTCCATTTGATTGCCGCATGACACCTGTGCTTCAAATTTGGCTATAGTGCAAAAGATTGAATCCACAACACTTTCTAAACCACCTAATCAACTAAGGAACACACAAGATGAGAATACAAACCAGCCAATCAGAAATGGAAGAAAATTGCTTCCAAAATCTAGTGTCTGATGTTCAGCATGCACCATTCTGTATCACCTAGATTGGCATTCATTACAATACCGATTATGATCAGCATGAATTTGGCTGGGATACATAAGCATTAATAATAATTATAAACATTTGCAAAGAAGTGCGTAATATTTTAAAAACATACCACAAACCCTAATCCCCCCACTTGTACAGCTTGAATAGGTTTTTTAAGTATACCTTTAATTAAAGCCACCAAAGAGCAGACAGGCATGCCTGCTAGAAGCAAATGGAGAGCACTAACTGCATTATGGTAGCAGTTTCGTAGATCTAGCAGATCAGATAAGCTCTTCCCTATAAGAGGATAACAATAACAGTTGACTGCAATATTATCCTGATATGTGTAGCTTGTTAGAAAAAGCCCCTTCCTTTTTATCAAGAACAGCAATGCATGGGCACTTGCCTAGTACGCTATAGTAGAGAACTTCTTGTTGAGTTTATGCTATCAAAGATCTAAGAGATTATAGGATGACTGTAATAAGCTAAGCTTAGAATAAATATCTTGTTACTTTTTTTAACAATGGGTAATTTCCTCAATCTAGATGCCTTTCCCTTTATAAAACTTATGTCTTTGCTTGGGATGTGTTTGGAATTGAATAGTGCTATTGCTTACTGTATTGATTGGATTATGAATTCTGTTATAACCTGATGAATAATAGTCATTCAGACAAAGAGTTCAGTTTACTTGGTTATGTTCTAATAAGACTGAAATATAGTTATATTTGTCGTAAGTAAAAATCAGTAAATGCTTGACCACTGCAGCCCTGAGGCCATTGGTCAATTTAGAAGCCAACATCAGTTATTATATGGCATTTGTCTCTATTGCATATCTGAAAACACCAACATATTTCTGCTCAGATGATTTACAAAGAATAAATCAATTAAGTTCTTTACTCCTGTTTTCATTCTCCTGGGATCTAATGAGTATCTACGATGCTGCTACTTGTTCGGAAGACCAGAAGCTATTTTTATATCACGTTTTAAGCGAAGTAGTCAGCTCTGGATCTAAGCATCACAAGAAAAGAATCAAAGACATAATGGCGGCATGTTATTGACCATTCAAAAACATGTCATTTGTATATCAACTGTCCCCCATCATTACCAAAAGTCAAGATCCAATTTTGAGATTTGGAATTGGTCTAAGAAGAACTCACAGTATTGAACAGATGAAAACCTTAAAAGAATGTCGATTGGGTTTATCTTGGGAAAAATGATGTTATCCTGCCCACCCAGGTTCAATTCCAGCAAGGAACATGTTGAGCTCATATCGAGCATAATGTTGTAATGACCTCAAACCTTGTTCATGAATGTTCTTGGGCCCTGAGAAATAACTTACCCTTACCTATTGGATGGAGGGTAGGCTGAATGGTTACATGGAAAAAAATTATTAAAAAAAATGTTGTAAATATATTCAAGTTGGGATATGCACCCATAAATAGCATCACTAAGGCAGAATTGTTTTAACTTTTATGCAACCATGATGAAATGCAAAGGACTTTGGGCTACCATAAAATGGTCCTTGAATCTTTAGTTCAAAAAATTTCTGCTAAATGATTGTTAATAGTTAGCCTCCCCATCCAGGTTCAATTCCTGCAAGTGACAATGTTGAGCTCTCAACAAGTATATTGTTGTAACGGCCTTAAGCCTTATGTTAACAAAGCCTCAAGCTTCTGCTGAATGCGGAATACTTGTTGAAATGGCCTTAAGCCCTATGTTGACAAAGCATTGAGATTCTGCTGAATGCTGAATCTTGTTTATTCTGGGTGCCATCCTCAGAATGAGGGGAAGTGCCCAGCAGGTTTCCTGAGGATATGTATTTCCCTTCAAAACAAAATTATAAATGTAACTCAATAAATTGGACTTTCATCAATAGTAAGACACGTTACATCACATCCTCATTTCATCACAATTGAAGTTCAAGGCTGATAAATATTACGATATATTCCAAGAATTTTCAAAATGGAACAAATTTAGATCCACATTCAGATGCTACATTAAAAGGACCTTGTATTTTATTTTCTAGCAAATGAAGCTCAGAAACTACACACTCGAGAACATATCTAAGAAATAACTCTAGTTCCACCTTTCATATCCTACCAGGGAATGTTGAAAAATGAAGCTTAAAAGGATCTAGATCTAGATCCTACACTAGTAGAAGCGTCTCTTTCATATTCTACCAAATTAAACTTGGAAACTACACTCATGGACGTGCCTAAAGCTGGTAATGCGTAGTTCCAGTTTGTCATTTTGGATTGTATACCATGGTTCCAGTGTGCCATTTTGGACTGTATACATACTCATACTTATTGTCAATGATAAGAACAATATTTATCTTATCTTATTATGAGGTACATGTGGAACAAACATTACTGTGTGTTTCATGATCACTGTTTAAGGTATAAATCAGAAACTCGTCCCAAACCCTCCGCTAGAAAAGTAAAACGCAATGGAAGGTAGCATAATAGATTTTGTATTTTTGACATTTATGCTCACAATAAAAGTTGCTATGATATGTACAAGCTTGACATGGTAGTTAAACCAGTTCCAATTTAGTTTTTGACAAGGTTAATGCCCTCTGCCATAGGGCCTGTGGTGGTTATGCTTGCAACCGTCCCTTTTTCGTAAAATGCTTATTGACATATTGCTATTTGCTAACAAAAGAAGCATTTAATTCCTCCAAAACAGAAACGATCTGTAATACAAAACACAACCCTTGTTGACGTGATTAGCCAATTGGACCCTTCAAACCCAAGACGAATAACGCACATTTATAAATAAATAAAAACGTAAACCCTATCCACAGATTACACGCACTTTTTACTTGAAATACCAAAAGATGAACATTGGTTCCCTTCGACTATCATGTCAGGCGATTTGCTGCATGGCTACATTGAAACTCTACGAGGATCGATCACGCAACCATTAGTAGCCAAATTCTATTAATCATCTAGCAAAGACCATATGGTAATACATTTCATATTGTTTTTGAGCTTTTGTTTTAATCTAGCGAATTTCGGCTTTCGAGGGGAATTTTAAAAAATCAGACGAAATGGGAATGCGAGGGCGATAAAAAGGGCGGCCCCGTGAATCGAACCGCCATGGCTATTTACTCTTGAAAAGCGGCATATACATAAAAGTTGGATACAGAAAATTTGCGGAGACGTTACAGAAAGCATTAAAATTTGAATAAAGAAGAGCTTACCCCAATCGTCTTCCATGGCGACCCTTATTGAACGATCGATCTGATGGCAGTGAAAATCAAATGAAAATAGAATTCAGGAACGATACACAGGAAGGATTATTGTTACTGCACAAAGGAACAGACACCACGAAGGATTTGCTGTTACTGCACTAAAATCTGTCGACAACTTCTTCTCCCGCTTTCTGATTCTTGATCTCTCAGGTACCGAACTTATTTTTCTTCGTTCTCGATGAAGCCCAGGCTCCTGGCTTTTAATCTGTTCTTTCTGTACCTCCCACGTGTCCAGCTCTTCTTTCTCTATTGTGCAAATGTCCCTTGGTTGGGGAGAGCACTAGATTATATATATACCTTATGTCAAATTTTGTTATTGTAAGCCCTGTCCCCATGAGGTTTGCTTGTTTTTGGGTACTTTGGGTTAAGGATCTTCAATGAAGGGTTTATTGACCTGTTTAGCTAGATTCCATTAATAGTTTAGTAATAAGTTGTTATGTAATTGGGGATTAGTTTGACCTACGCTTAATTTAGTTGATAATAATGATCCAAGTTAAAATTTTAATAATTATTTTGATCAGTGTACATGTATAATTAGTTAAATAGTTTTCTAATTTATAAATAATGTTAACATAAGCACTAATGTGAAAGTTTTATTTATTCAATTTGTAGAAATTGAATTACTTAAATTCATTAAGTTACACCTACCACGATGATGACATCAGTTTTGACTTACTTAAACTTTGGAAGAATGTGATTGGCTATGTAATACCTTGTGGTGTTCTCTCCACTTTTTATTTGATTTGATTTGATGCGTTAAGAAATAGTTTTGGTTTGGGGTGTTGAGTCACATGTACTTTGTGAGAAATGCCCCATTAGCTTTATTATTAGCCTATCATAAAGCTCGTTTAATTCGGAATATATGTCAAAAAAAAAAATAACTTTAATTAATTACATAT
>APFE031220488.1:126137-222478 GCA_000404065.3 Pinus taeda
AATTGTAGTTTCGTCATAAACATTATGGATTGAATTTTATTATTTTTTATTAATATTTAAATTCATTTATTTACAATATGATTGGTTCAGGTTTTATTTTGTAATGATTGTATTGAGTACTCCTATGGCAACTACACGTATTATTTACCCTTCATTGTGCCACTACTACCAAAAACCAAGAGCTTCTAGCGCATATCTTGGGAGCTTCGTGGAGGGCGATAACCAATATATAATATTACATCAAATACATGCAGTCGGCTCTCATGCATCACGGATTGATGTGATAATGTGTCCATTTGAGTGCCCCGTATCTTACACCAGATGTAAGTCTAGTGTTTTGTTTATGTGACCCACCCTCAGCACCTCATTAAACTATTAAATAATCACATCCTCCTGCATGCACGCATATGGTCATCACCTCATTAAACAACAAAAAAATCAAGTCATCCTCCATGCAGCCGAGCATGAATAAGAATGATTTGAATTTTCTACCACACTTAAACCATTGACCTCTGCAATGGCGTCTATAGCTGCAAGACATCTTGTTTTTGGTCTAAATGGGCAAAGAATAAAAGTAGACCTCTCGCAAATCAATCGAACAACTACACTACTTTATTATGTTTGTTATCACACCAGATATAAAGGAGATAGGTTGGGTTGTGGGGAAGATATGGCGTAGAAACCCATCCATTCATCATTAATAGAATTATATATAGAGAGAGAGAGGGAGAGAGATGTTTTAGCATTATATTCTTTGTAGCTTTTTGTAATTCATTGAATTTCACCTTAGATGTTACATATACTCACTTTTTAAAATTGGTAGTGTTTGCTTATATTGATAGTTATTTTACCTTAGATGTTACTCACGTTGTTGAATTTTAGATTTGGCATTGATTGCTTGTATTGATAACAAGTGATTGTGTAGCTTGTGTGGTGCATCTATCAAAATGTAACACTCAAACAAAGAAGATAGAACAATTTTCAATTACTTCATGCTTAACCTTATAGGGTTCTATATATGGCAGTTCTATTACAACTTTTGAAGGTCTTGGGAATTGCAAGGATGGATATAATTATGTTCACAAAAGAATTGCAGGTTTTCATGCATTACAGTGTGGATATTGCACTTTGGGAATGTGTATATCTCACTTTGCTACTCTTTGTCGAGTTGAAACTCAAAAAACTTGATCACAAGCATGGATTTCCAATTTTTGGCATTGAAAGCAAAAGAAGCTATAGCAAACAATTTATGTAGATGTTTGAACTTTTAATAATGACAATATTTTAAAAATATATTTTGATTTATAACAATCATATATAATTTACCATTTCTATATAAACAATAATAAAATCATTAAATAAAATTATTTCATTTATAAAAATATTTTAAAAAACCACAACTAAAAATAATAATTTATAAAATTGAATATTATAAATCATTTTCTTATGACATTTTCCAATAATTAAAATAACACTTTCCAAAATAGCACAATCATTTAATCTTGACCCTTTTTAAATATGGTTGTTCTCTTAGCATGGAGATAACAATCATTCAATTTTGACATTTTTTAAATATTTGTGTTCTCTTAACATGGAGATCACTTTAGAATGAGCATTATAAGTAATTTATTTGGTTGTTTGGTTGATATTGTGAGGTAAGACTAGATTTTTCATTCCCTTAGTCCATAATTACAATTAACAAAATACCTCAATTTCTAAATCTTAACACTAACTTGAATTGAATATTCTTACTTTAATTTAGTTATATTTAAACTAATGTGCAGGTACATGCTACTATGTAGCATTTGTTTCATGATACTTTTCATATTATCAAAGGTAAAAGAATTATGGAAATTAATTAAATTATCACTTTATTTTGAATTATTATTATTAATTATAAAAATATATATATAATAATATATTAATATATATATATATACTATTATATATAATATATATATAGATATATATCACGATTCTTAACCACAAAGACTTGTTACTATGGAGATTCTTAACTTGTACATAAGTTTTGTTATAATACCATGGTTTACTAACAACACATGTCCAAAAAAACTAAACCCCTGTTCATATGAATTTTTTTTAATTAAACAATTTAATTAAAATGGTATAACTACTTTTTAGATAAATCTCAACCTTTAATTGTAAATATGATTAAGAGTATTCTAAAACATTCCATGGAGATTAAATCCCTACTAGCCACATAATAGTTATTGATAATTAAATTACAAATTTTAAAAGCTCAATTCCAAAATGTAATTATAATATGTGGTATTCTTATACAAATGCCACATCTTACTGAAGAGTGCATGTTCAAGAATTAAATTCCACACATCTTACAAATAAGGTTCACTAATATTTATTGTTGATATTTTAGTTATTAAGAATATTTTATTTTTTCAAAATAAACACAATTTATAAAATAACGTATGTTGTCAATTGGGATTATTTCTTGTGGTTGGGTGGGATGGTTGTTATTTTCCCTACCCAGGTTCAAATCCTCGTTAGTGACATGATGAACTATAATGTCTCAATAAATATTATTGTAATGTCTTTGTGCCTATGGATATTGTTGTATTGGCTTTGAGCCCTGTGAACTCTTAAATGAGTATAATTGTGGGTTGACTTGGTACCCTCAACCTCACTTTAGCCATTGGGATGAGAGGGAAGTTGATTTCATTCCTTGGAAAAAAAGTACAATGTATGTCTAAAAGTGATTAGAATAAATAAATAAATAAACTTGGGAGAAAAAAGTAAATTATGATATGATAGGGGTGACAAGGGGTGAGGAAAAAAGAACAGAAAGTCAACCAAGTTACTTGGTGTTGAAACTCTGTAGATAATTCTAGGTTAAGGAATTATGCTAAAGCATCTAAAATGTTTTGTTTGTTTTGGAATTTTGGCTGACCAATGCACTAATTTGTTAAACAGGTGTAATCTCTTAATTACTTATGATGTATTAGAAGGGTTGACTCTTCACCTTTAACAAAATTTAGCTTTGAAAAGATGTGTAAGGTTGAACTTTAGAAAATATATGATTCATTAAATCTTTGAACGGGGTATTTAACTAGTCATATATAGATGATGAATGTAAAACCCTTTTACAACCAAACAAAATATATTTAAAGCTTAAAGGGAAGTGACAATTAAAAGATGTAGAGGAGTTAATTAAAACTAATTAACTAATCTCTATAATTGATTATAACTTCGTGGGGGATTTCAGTTAGATTGAGATTCAATCTTATCTTACCCAGAATTCCCATTAAATTCAAACATATGCAGATTTAAACAAAATGAAAATATTAAAAACATAGAAGTACTCACAGGGACACGAGTTGTTTCAAAATGAATCCAGAATCATTCTATTACTCTCAGAAAATAACTTCAGAAGATTTGCAAGTTTGCTCAAGAGCTTATCACAATGCTTCAACCCTTTATACTTTGATCTACAAAGTGTTTATACAATTTTCCTAAAAATATATTGATTTAAATATCAAGATTTATTTACAAAAATCTCAAAATTGTTTTACAAAAATAGAACTACAAAATAGGAAAATAAAATTGTTTAGGCATCTAGCACTAAATTCGAGGCTTCTAGTGATGATTGGGTTGAAAAGGTTGTTGTTTTTTTGCTCTTGATAATCATATGTCCTTTTGTTCGTAAAAAACTTGCATCTTGTTATTGAAAACATGTTATCTGTTGTTGGAAAATTGTTGCTTGTTCAGTCAATGAGTTGGAAAATATTTCCCATCTTTCTTCATTTGGAATGGAATATTTGATTGACTTTATGTATGTCCACTTCATTGTATTTCTAAAAAGTGGGTTTGACTATGAACAAATGTTTGATTTCATGTTTAATCAATAAATCAAAACTCAAACCTTCAATAAAGTCTTTTCCTGTAATAGTCCCCTTAATCTTAGCAAATATGGATTTGTCTGTAGCAATAGCATGCAGTGTGCGCTCGTATTCTTCAAGGGGAACCAGACTGTCTGCCATTCCTCTTAAACTTGGAAGTCCTCTTTGATGTAGAATATTAAACTTTTTGTGGAACTTATGAATACTAGCTTCTAGATTATGGCATTTATTTTCTAGTTGCAACATTATATTCCTTTTAGTGAGAATCCTTCTCACTTCCAAAATAGTTTTAGTTTTGTCCTCAATTTCATATTCTTCCAGCTCTTCCCTTGTTTTTGAATTCATAATTCTAATAAATATTGTTGCCTCTCCTGGTTTTTGACCCAGGTCTTTCTTTACTTCTACAATTACTTCCTTTTATTTTTCCAATAGTTCCTCATGCTCAAAAATAATTTCAATGGAAGGCCACAAATTAGTCATAGACTAATTAATATCCAGCCAGATGTTTTCTTTGGCCTGTGCAATGTTTGAGCAATAACATATTCATTTCCTAGAGTCTCTATTCTTTGAGTTAGTCTATGAGTTTTTAAAAGCTCTGCTAAGTAAACATTATCAATTTTTAGTTTTTGTTCTTGGAGATTGTTGATTTGAGACTTCGGCTATTCATTTTCTTGATCTTTTATGGAAAAACCTCCCATTGCTTTAGCAAAATCAGTTGTTGAGTTTGTGAATTGTGTTTCCACTGCTATAGCTACTACAATAGAAGTCCCTGCAAAAGGATTTGTTGAAGTATCTGCAATAGAAGTTGTTTGTATAGGAATAGATGTTGCCACATCTGCTTGTTGTTCTTTTTCCTTCAATAGACTTTCTAGTTTAGTCTCCATGCTCTGTATCTGTAAATTTTATTCAACAATCATTTTAAACATGCTTTCCTTTTCTTTTTCTAACTCACCAACTTCTTTGGTCTGTGGATCTTTAGTAGTAGGGAGCTTTAGTTGTTTTCTCAATGCTTGGATATCAGCAATTTCCTCTTAA
The DNA here is from genome assembly GCA_000404065.3 of Pinus taeda. Classification (NCBI taxonomy): domain Eukaryota; kingdom Viridiplantae; phylum Streptophyta; class Pinopsida; order Pinales; family Pinaceae; genus Pinus; species Pinus taeda. The sequence continues at coordinate 131,048 of APFE031220488.1, forward strand.
TCATTTCCTCAACAGCTTTAACATTACTGGGATCATATCCCAATTTGATTACGAGATCTTCTAAATATTTTATTTTGGTATCTTTGGCCAGTGATGATATATTTTCTAGTGCTGATATATTTTCTAGCTTTAGCTAGGACTGAATGTTATTCACTGAAACTTGTAACTTAGATGTTTCCATTGTTAAACTAGTCAAGGTGGAGTAAATCATTTCTCCAACTTGCTTGTGTAAATCAATTTGGTTTATAGGATGAATTTGTTTAGCGTCAAAAGTAAAAATAGATTGTTTGTAATCTTCTGCAGTTTTTGGAAAAGGAACTTTAGGCTCTAGAAAGACCATCTGAAACTTTCCTTTCTCGGTATCTAATGCTGAGAGAATCATGTGCTGGGAAGTTGAAGTTTGCTTCCAGAATTCTGAATAAGTGGTGGCCTTCAGTGCCTCATTTTTCTTCTTAATTTCCCTATGTCTAGCAAAGATACTTGGTTCTGTAGTAGTATGAGTTAACTCTCTTGTTTGGATTGATTCTGATGGGTCCTGAATGACTAAAGCTACAAGAAAGCTTGAGAAAATTTCATCAACCCTTGGAAATGTCTTAGCATAAGGACCTGTTAAAACTAATGTGTTATGTTCTTGTGAACTTTCTTCCTGAAATGACTCTTCGAGAGGGTTATTTTTCTTCTTCTTGTACATTTTTCCAAAATAGAAAATTCATAATTTCAAGGAGAAACTACATGTTGTAGATGCCCGAAGGCATATGCGGTACTGTGGCACTCGACCACTGACTAGAAAACAGTTCAATATAAGACCCCGGAGGGTGTACAGTATTGGTGCGGAGACCATCAAAAATAAAATAAAGAGTTCATATAGCATCGACTATATACAGTAGGCGACCTATAGTATAACAAGTTTACTTATTATATACAATAACATATTCAAAAAGTTTATGCTCAAAAATGACTCTGCAATTGAGGCTACCGCCTCACTGTAGTGCCCCCTCAATCTAGGGCCTGTGATAATACTGATATGTCCCTGCTGGGGAGAATTCTGCGATCATCCACTCGCCTAGAGGACGATGTGTCGCTTCCTTCGATAGTCGTCTTCTTCTTGTACATTTTGAAGTTTGTCCGTTGAATTTATGAAACTAGAGGGGAAATTCTTTCCCTTGTCCTCTTGGAATGTTTTTCCTGTGGCACTGGAATTTGTGAAGTTGTAGAAATGAAAACCTGCTCTTTTGCTTCCTACAATGTATTTTCCTGCCACTCCTCCTGATTCATGTACTATTCAATCTTTGGTCTAGGAGTGTGTGCGTAAGGAATAGTTTTTTGTTCTACCCGTAGCTTAGAAATAATCCCCGAGGGATCATAAGACCAGGTAAAACTTAATTTGAATTTCAGTTGTTTCAGAAGGAGATCTGCTTCTTTTGATGTTGCTCTAGTATTACAAATAAAGGGTCCAATCTGAGCCTTTAACTTAAACCGAGACTTATTTTTAGCTGATACAAAGTGCAACTCATCCATATTAATCATCTGCCTTATATATTCTAATGCAAAAATCCTAATTGGTACAAATTTAGGCAGTTTATATGGGGGAAGCTCACATCCATATACTCTAATCTTTGTGTAGTTTTGAAACAAATGCCAATCTCCAGCCTTTGTTTGCTCGTTGAGATGTAGAATTCTCTTCATTTCAGGGGAAATCCTAGGAATACAATCACCATTGAGCAAACATGAAACCATATATTAAAACTTATTGGTGTAATCACTGAAGGAAAATTCTTTGGTATTCTTCCTTACCAAGGAATTCCAATGAATTACAGATTGAGGATTACCCTGCTCATCTAACTTCTTTAATTGAAATTGGAATTTATTTGCTTGATGAAATAAGAACGGGTATACAAGAACTGATTGATATTTGAAAGATCCTTTTGTTGAAAACTTCAAGAATTGATCATGTATTGCTTTAGACAAAAATTCGTTGTAATTGAATATCATCGAGGGTTTTTCACCTGCTAAAAACACTGAACAAATACTAAAATATCTCATCAACCCACTGATCAATTGGATAACTTAATAGATAGGGAACTACTAAGACAAGTTGTCCAGTAATTTCTAGGAACATTGAAGAGTGGTATGGAGGATTTGTTCTTGGTAATTCTACATTTTCAGGTAATAAGAACTCGGAGATCTTAGCTCTTTGAGGGTATGTGAGTTTTTTATAGATTTCCATAAGGGAATCTATAGAAATGGGTGCAGAGGGGTTGAAGGTTTTAATTGAAGCATTTGGCATATTGACTATGGGGATATTGTAAATAAAACATCATTATTTTGAGCAATAATGGCTCTTTGGCTTGGGATGTATCTGAAATGGCACCATGCTCCAAATTCTGGAAAGAAATGGGTCTGGGGAAGGATGAATTGGCGCAGGAAGGAGTCCCACATGCTCAATTCATCATTGGCATCAAGGAATTTCTGTTTGGCCCAAGTGTCGAGTTCATATAGGTCAAAATCACATTGGCTTTCAGCGATTTTATACTCTTGGTCAACTAGGGGTAATCTATCTAAGTTTATGACAAGGGGCATCATTGGATTTTTCTCTACCATTTTAGATTTTCCTTTGGAAGACATGTTGAAAGTATATTTAGGTAAAAGGTGATGTTTACCCGGTAATTAGTAGATTTCTGCAGTGATGAAAGAAGCTCTTTTGATGCTAGACTAGTTGTACTGGGCCTAGGCATGCATCTTGCAAATAGAATGTGTAAAATAAATAGAAGTAAACCGTGTGCTTATTTATGGAAGGGAGGATTAACAATTTGGGATATCTGTTATGAGAGTGGGACATTTATTACGGAATGATAACAGTCGAGGAGATTAAACGGATGGATAACAATTAATTGATTGTCGAACGAGAAGTGGACAAAAGGCAAAGGCAGAGTAGCTTCACCTTTTCGCAGGAGTGGGAGCGATCAACGGTGTTTTTCGGGGAGGTGGATGGTAAGTGGTTTATGGAGGGGGTTTTGAACTGTTTGAGGAGAAAACATGTTGCATTGGCGGTCTATTCGAAACAACTTTTCAGACCCCCCCCCCCCTGGTCCCTGGTTAAACGTCGGAGGGGCAGGGGGGGTCCGAAGTGCTTTCCCGGTCGTTGATCTGGGCAAGGAGAATCTCAGCGGTCAATAAGAGCACTCTTATTACATAATGCAACAAAACATCAAGTAAACTTTATCAAAAACTATTAGTGATTTAATTATGTTTAAAGTAATTAACATAATGTGCAACATTTAAACTAGTGCGCATTTTTTAATATTTATTTGGATTTATTCATTTTTTCCAAATTTTTTCTTTTTTTTGTCATTTTTTTATATACATATTTTTTTATCCCTTTCCATTTTTTTCACTTTTTTTTTTCTTTATATATCTTATATTTTTTTCTTTTTTTTTCAACAAAATAAATGTAAAATACAGGGTAAGTTACAATATTGGCTCCATCTAGGGACTGCTTCCCCCTGTGGGATGCAGAGAACATGCAGATCCATGTACCTTCTCCTTGGGCTGTGGAGTCTTTGCTGTGAAAATCACACTTGACAACAAACTATAAATAAAATCGGTAATATACAATGGACTATGACTGTAGTAACTTCAATACTAAATATAATATTTAAGATATTGTCCATTGACAAACAATGAAGAATATATTCATTCCATATTCTGTAAGATAAAAGTATTATTTCCCTTTACTTCTGCAATGTTGAATGGTCCTAACCAGATATTATCAAATTTACCATGTTTTCCTCTTTCCTCTCTTCGGGCATCCCATTTTAAGACTAAATCTCCTTGCGGGAAGTCTCTTTCTCTAGCCTTCCTGTCAAACAAACTTTTCATCTTGTTTTGGTATGGGTGAAGCTTGTACTGAAATTCATCTATGTCTTGATTTAATTCAATGATTTGATTGATTCTTCTTGAAAAATCATCAGGTTCTTCATATGATTCCTGTAAAAATTTCATAACAGGAAGAGCTAGTTGTGTAAGAAAAATGGCCTCAGTTTCATAGACAAGTTGAAAAGGGGATTTAACAGTTGATCTCTTAGGTGAAACTTTGTTAGCCTGAACTGCATACTTGAGATGGCTATCCTAATTCCTCTTATGGTCTAAGAGTACCTTCTTAATAACCTTAACCAAACTCTTATTTGATGATTTTTCCAATCCATTTCCTTGAGGGTAATATGAGGTAGAATGATGCAATAAAATCCGATACTTTTGGAAAAATTCTATCATTTTAACACTATTGAATGCTTATGCGTTATCAGTGATTATATGATGTGGACAACCAAATCTGGATAATATATTTTCTTCAATGAATTTGATGACAACAGTGTCTATTACGTTCTTCACAGGGATGACTTCTACCCACTTTCTGAAGTAGTCTGTAGTAGTTAGGATCCATCCATGTTGATTACTAGATGTTGGAATTATCTCTCCTATGAAATCTAGTCCCCACTGTAAAAAAGGTGCTTGAATCAACACTAGAACAAATGGAAGTGGTGCTAACCTTTTCTTCCCAACAGATATCTGACATGGAATACAACTTCTGACCTTTGCTCCAACTTGTGAAAACAACTTCGACCAATAAAAACTTGCTCTCAACATTTTGTATGTTGTTGCTCTCCAAGCATAATGTCCTCCACATATACCTTCATGAAATTTTTCTCTAACGCCTTCTGTTTAATTTTCAGTTATACATAAAAGAAGGATATTCAATGGATCTTTCCAATACAGGTTAGCATTGATGATACAATATTTCATAGCCTTCAATCTAAGGGTTCTGCATTGACTTTTTGTGAATCCAAGAGGATACTCAAAATCGTGAAGAAAATGTATAATATCAACATACCATTCAGATAATAAGAACTTTTCATCAATATTAAGTGGAAGAGGAGTTGAATCTGTAGTAGAGGAAGGTTCTTGTGTATTCTTCTCTCCTGAACTTTGAGAAGGTTCTTGTGTATTCTTCTCTCCTGATATTTGCACGATAGTATTGATTCCCATAACTTTACAATTTGATTCAGCCAAGAGTTTGGCTAAACCTTGTCCTTTCACCATCTTAGTATATTTGATATCTAAATCAAATTCCAGTATTTTTGCAATCCATCTTCTTCTCCTACCTTCTGTATCAAGTTGTGTCAAGACAGTCTTGACATCATTATTTGGGACATAAGCAATAATAGGGAATGAAGGACATAAGTTTTTAAGGTTTTAACACTTATACGAGAGCATAGGCTTGTTTTTCAATGATATCGTATTTCAACTCAACATCTCCCATAACTTTGCTAAAAAAGGCAATAGGTTGATCATCTTCATTATCATTCTTTTGCAATAAAACAACAGCTAAAGTAGTATCAAAGGCAAAAGAGAAAATGCTAAAAGGTTTTGAATATTCATGACTTGCTAGTTCTGGGGCTTCAGAAATGGCTTTCTTGATTTGTGTAAAAGCATACCTTGTTTGCACTGTCCATTTGACTTCATGATCCTTCTTTAGCATATCAGTAATATCCTTGACTATCTCAGCATAGTTTGGTATAAATCTTCTTAAAAAATTAATCTTTCTTACGAAAGTTTGAATTTCCTTTTTATTTCTAGGTAAGCTAATTACCTCAATGACCAAGACTCGTTTTGGATCAATCACTACTCCCTCTTTTGAAATAATATATCTAAGTAACTTTCCTTCATTTATAGCAAACAAAGATCTATTTGGATTGAGTGAAATTCCATATTTCCTCCATCTCTCTAAAAAAATTCTTAAGTGTTTTAAATTTTTCTCATCAGAATTTGAAAATACAGTTAGATCATCCAGATAAATAACAACAAACTTGTTAATTTCACCAACAAAAGCTAGGTCCATTGCTCTTTCAAATGTAGCTCCTGCATTAGTTAGGCCAAATGGCATTCTAGCATACATAAATATACCCCAAGGAGTTGTGAATGATGTTTTTCCCTATCTTATGGACTTACTAAGATCTGATTGTATCCAAAAAAGCCATCCAACATTGAAATTATATTGGAGCCGGAAACTTTTTGGAGCAATTGATCCATTTGGGCAATGGATAATTGTCCTTTAAAGATAGTTTGTTTAAGTTTCTAAAGTCTACACACAGACTTATTTCATCATTTTTCTCTCTGACAGGAACTAGATTTGCTATCCAATCAGCGTATTTTAGAGGAACAATAATTCTGGCATCAAACAATTTTTTAAGTTCTTTTGAATAATTGGAAGAAAAACTAAATTTATTCTTCTCAATTTCTATTTGAAAGGTTTAGCTTCTGGTTTTAGAGGAGTTTTATGTTCAATAAGAATTGTGTCATAGGTTTTAAGCTCTTCATATACCAGGCAAATACATCTTTATAATGTTTGAGAAGATTCACATATTTTTCTTTTGTTTCCTTAGGTAATGATGCTAAAAAATTTACATTTCTGATTTCTTCATTGGTTCCAATATTACAATCTTCAACATCCTCTTATTGTGAACTTGATAATGAAGTTTTTGAAACATCATTATTGTCAAAAAAAATTCAAGAGGAATTAAACCTTTTGAAATGTAATTATTAGGCAACTGAATGATATTATGGTGAAATATTTTATGATTTAATTATGAAGTTTCATTTTCATTATTTGATTGATGGTCAATGCTTTGTTCTTCTTCAATTTATAGAGCTGAAAATTCATCAATTGCTTGTAAGAAAATCTTTAATTGCTCATCATCTTCAAAAACTTGTCAATTTTTAAGATTGTCAGGGATAGAAGGTTTATACTTGAATTTGATATTGCAATGTCATTGGATTGGGAATTTTAAAAGAGCTGGGAGACACTGCTAAAGAGTCTATGTAAATGTTTTCATTTCTAAGGATTGTTATAATGTTAAAAGCTTGAAAGTAATTATCCACAGAATCCCATACCTCATTTTGATAAGATCTAAGACTAAGATGTTTTGCTTGGCATAGATTTATTACTTTTTCACAATTAGTTCTAAGTCACTAAATACACTTAAGTTTTGGACTTTTAGACTTTTAGCTAACTCTAGTCCTAAGAGTAAGGCTTCATACTCTGCAACATTATTTGTAACACCAATTCTAGCTTAAAAGATTGAGTTATATCTTCTTTATCTGAAGAGATAAGTACAATTCCAGCTCCAGCTCCATCTTTGGAAAAGGCCCCATTAAAGTATTGTTAGTGTCGGTATCTTCATCCCTCCGTCAGTGATCAAATTCTCTTGTTGCATTGCATATTAGGTGTCTCGCCCAGTCAACCGCATTCCATTATGATCATGGATCATCTGACGGTAGTGGCTTGTTATAAATTTCCCCTCATGCCCTTTAACTGTTGGCCCATTTACATTCCTCAAAGATCATCTGCAGTCATTTTTTTGTTTTTAAATTTGCAAGGGTCATTTTCAGGGTTTCAGTTTCATTAGGTCTAGGGTTTCGTTAAAAAGGTCTCAAAATGTTCAATAACGGTCAGTAGGCCCATGAGGAGGTTGAATAAAGTCCCAGTACCAATAAATTTCATCATCACATGCTCAAAAATGTATTTTTCTTCAAAACCCTGTTTTGAGGAAAAACAGAGTATTTTAGGTTTTTATGTATAAATTTGATGTAATTCTAGTTCTTTCATATGTAAATAACTTCAATGGCAACCTTGGTCACCTTTCTAAGCTTCGGCAACTCCATTCCCTGCAAGGCAGACAAAAATCAAATCATTCAGGTCATCAAAGGCACAAATAAAGTAAACTGCCCAAAAAACAGAGTTGAAAAAATAAGTCACAATACAAACATTATAAAAGTGGGTTTTATGGGTGAAAAATCAAAATCTCTTGTATATAACTCATTGGTCATGTTCAAAGGGCTCATTTGCTTTCAAAGACGAAATATTGAGCAAGAGAAGGTCATGTTGGAGAAAAGACAAGTTTGAAGCAAAACTGTGCAAGTCCAAGGGCGCGGTGCATTGGGTGAGAGGCGCGGCACATAGAGAAGGCGTGGCGCATTGGGCGGCCCTCCACAGTGTAAAAAATACACTGGCACAGTGCATATAAAGGGGGCGTCGCGTTAGGTTTGTGGCGCGAGACGTAGAGCTGCAAGCCCGATTTTACCATAAACTCCCTCAAATTTTCAAATTTGTTCAATCCTATGGTGTGCAAGTAAGTCTAGAGTTCTTCCATTGCTAATGAAAGAGTTTTTCTTAGAATTTATGGTGGTTTAGTGTGTAAAATCTAAAACCCTACCTCTTTGCAATTTTGCTCAAAAACAATTGCCTAGGGTTTGTATTTATGTTTTTGCTACCAAGTCTATTCCATCATTCCCTCACTCTTAACTCCTCCATTTGTTTTTCAGTTTCATCCACTCATTCCTTAATTCCCATATTCCTAAAAAATCCTTCACCCCTATCCCCAATTCCCATTTTCCCAAATCCTAACTACAAAATCCCCAAACCCTATTTGTTGTCCCTAAGCTTACATACTATTCCCTAAACCCCCTATTTCCCAAAAAACTTGTCATAACATTCCCAAAACCCCTCATACCCTCTCCCTCCACAGTCCCTCATACATTCTTACTCTTGGTAGCAAAAGATCAAAAACACCATAAATATTTTCATACTCATCAAGAAAACTCACACATTAGCAAACATGGAGTCTGATCCTTCCTATGACCGAGATGAAGAGACACACAGTGACTCTCCTACAGAAATGCATGCACCAAGGAGACCTCACAAGGGTAGAAAACATGTATGAGAGGAGCCTACTTCACTTGCCGAGTTGCAGGCCTGTTCTCTTGCTATCACATGCTTCCAACACCAATCCTGTTATCAATTTTGTGAGATGGTTGCTAGAGCCCAGTATCATCATGAGTTGTCCAGGTTGTTTGTGCTTCATCTACATAATGGCCAAGCCACTCTAGCTAGTGTGACATTCACCTTGACACCAGAGTCTATTTCTCTAGCAACCGGCATTCCTAATGTCGAAGAGCAGTGGAATAAAAGGGAGCAAATTAATAGGGAACATTATGAGCCATACATCAAGCCTGGTTATTTGAGACAACTTAGCAGAGTTTTTCCCTTTCAGTACCTGAAAGACTTATATGCTCCCTTGATGAAACTCATAATTAAGTATTTCAGCTGTGAGGACCGGTTTTCTCGTCTATATGCTTATCATATCAGATTGTTGATGCACTTTACTAGGGTGAGAATGATGAATCTCCCCTACTTCATGTGCCGAAATATTGAGAATATGACCACTCTAGTACAACAGAAGACTCCTCAACAACTATTTAACAATATATATCATTTTACACTCATCAAAATTGTGGTCATGCATCAGCTTGGTTTGCAGGGCATCTCATGGGAGGATTTCATTTCTCATGAGTTCTTCACGACTCCTCAGGTACCTCCAGAAGCTTTTCATGAGACAAGTGGACCTTCACATCAGCAGGAGGGTCATGAGACATAGACCGCTAGTGTGCCGGTGTTTGTCACCTATCAAAAGGGCACTAGAAGGTTGTTTGTAGCAGCAAAGCGAGTATTATCTCCACCCGGGGTGGAAGGGGTCTCGCTTCCTTCATCAGCACAGCAGGTTCAAGACAAGGGCAAGAGGCCATTACATGATGAGGGACCTTTAGGTGAGCAAGAGACTGATTTCATTCTCATTCAAGATGATGACACTGATTTGGGCCCACAAAGCTCAAAGCTCAAGGAGGTCATCCAAGAGCAACAGACGGACATCAATGCTTTGTCCCTCAACTTAGAACGAGCTAAGTGGATAATCAAGTACCTGGAGAAAATAAACAAGCAGCTAGAGGATATGGAGCTGCAAAACATACGAGAAAACCGCCAAGCTGCCAAGAAGAGGAAAGTGAAGCTCACATCACTTGAGCAAGAAATCAATGCCGATCGAGAATCTTGGCTTGAGAGAGTGAATATCCACTTAGAAAGGTTGCTAGAGAAGGCCAACAGGGAGAAAACAATGTTGAGGCATATGGCCTACCATTACATGGCGAGAAATAAAAGTTGCAAGGCAAGAATCATAAGCTTGAAAGCAAAATTGAAGGGGGCATCGAGGAGGCGAAAGGAGCAAGATAGACTTTAGATATTGGCTGAGGCTTCCTTGGCCCAACACAACACTTGATGGAGAACACTCAGCCCAAATTTCAAAAAAATTGGGACACTTTTTGCATTTTTGGAATTTTTGGGCCAAAACACAGGTTTTTTTGCTCAATGCACCGCGCCCCTGCCGCTCGCTTTTGATGGAGGCCTCCAAATGAGGAAAACTTAGCATTTTTGGATTTTTCATGGAGAAATATGCATTCTCACCAATTCCCGAGAAATTTTGACAATTTTGGAGCCCCCAAAAGGGTCAAAAACACCCCAAAAATGACATTTTTGCCCCTATTTGGACACACAGGAAGCAGTGTTGGGAAAACTCAGTTTTGGAGGGGCAAATGGAGGCCAAATTAAAAAAATCCACTTGTTCTAGAAAGTATACAAGCAGGCCTTTCCAACAAGCACACTTGGAGTAGATTTGGACACTGGGGCCTCCAAAAGTGGCTGCAAACAAGCACTACGCATAGGGAAATCAACGCGGCGCATTGGGGAAATTTTGCTCAATTTGACCAAGAATACTCTGTTTTCGCCTAGTTTTTTAACAATTTGACTTTTCTCCTTCTTAATGTCAAACTTATGATGTAATTTAATGTAAAGTGATGGATCTTGATATAATTATGTCAAATTTTCACTCATGGAGGTAGATTCATCTACCAAAAAGTAGTTTGCCACTGAATGAATCAGTTCCCTAGTTTCTAGAGGCAAGTTGTTCCACTGCCTGATTTTTAGTTCTCAGTTTAGAATTAGTTGGAACAACTCCTAAAATTATGAGCTCGACCCCTAGAGGCTAGGATGAGTTATGATTTGTCTATATCTTGTGATTTTTCAGTCATTAACATGGTTGGACTTTTGAGAAAGCTTGGAGCTTCATTGTATACAATTTTTAGCAGTTTTGGCTAAGGAATAGACTAGGGTTTGCAACACTCTATGGGATTCAAGTGGAATATTGCTTTGGTATTGTGTTTCCTTCTGTAAATGTAAGTTTACTTGTGTTTTATGTATGCCATTCTCTCTCTTATTTCATCTTAACTAAAACAAACAAGGATAAAGGTAGAATCCATTGAAACTTGCAGTGCTCTACCTAGGGTTTGCTTAGTTATCTATGTTTTCAGCTGTTTGAAGAGGATCCTTGAGGTTTTCTTGCCCTCTTAAACTCCTCATTTGTCTAAAGCTCTCCATTTCATTCAATTTGAAGTATCAAATCAATTGCCTACTTTGCCCCATTGAGATCTCTGCAAAACTGAGTCTCGTTCCCCAGACCCAAAATCTGCCTTTCCATTTGAGCCAACAAAACATCATCAAACTCAATCAAACCCTTTTGTACACATACCTAGCCTAAAATCAATACTCAAATCAGTCATCTCAAGCCTCATTGATCATATTTTGCTGAGATTGACAAGAAGAGAGCCCTCTCTCGACCTGGTAGGGCTAGCTACCAAGTTAAGCGTGGTTTGATGTTATCCTATATCCTACCTTTCTCAGCTCGAGGTAGATTTACGCCCTAACAAATATAACTTCCAAACATCAGTTTTTATACATTTAGGTTTATTCACAATCTATTCAATGCTAAGTTGAGAATTTTGGAGATCATTAGTTGATAAAGTAAAACATCCAAAATCTTGATCAACGATATAAACATGATGATTTATTGCTTTATAAGCTTTACAAAAAATATGAATAAATATCACCTCTCTGTATAATATAAGATGCCCCCCCCCCACAAACAAGAATTGTAGCAAAAGACATATCCATTTGCAGACTTCCCCCTAACTTGGCACAACAAGATTTGGATAATAACATTCCAAAATTTGAGGAATATTTATAACAACAATATCTAAAACTACACTCTTAACAGGGATTTGTGCTAGAGTTACAACTAAAGCTTTGATTAGTCCAAGACAAGGTACTTTCTTTGAATCCAAGGTATATAGATCATGATAAGGTCGCGTGATTTGTAATTGAAGTTGAAGTTGATCCATGATTACTTTAGGCATTAGATTGTGAGAGGCCCCAGAATCTAACATACAATTGTATAAGAGAAAATCATGAACCTTCAAAGTAACATAAAAGGGAGGAACATTTTCATCAATCATATCAAAACTAAGACCAAAAATCACTAAAGGTTTTTCATCCTGTAAACTGATCACATCTGCCTCAACGTCAATACTTGAAGATTGAATCCATTTTGACACTTGATTCTTGTAACCTGGGTTTTTGGAGAGTTCAAATAATGGAATGGGAATTTTGACTATCTCTAATTCTTTCTCCACATTAAAAGTTGTAGAAACAATATTTTCAAATATGTTTTGTTCACTTGGTTGATTTAATGGTTGAATCAATGTTGTTTGTGTTTCACTTGTTTTGACCGAAGGTTCATTAATAGTGACATTTTTAGTTGGTCTACCAGGTCCTGGTCTTGGTCTCAAATCATATATTTTGTTTAATTTTGCAATAAGAAATTTAAAAAAGGCATGATATTTAGAAACTTGGGAAGTCTCTTGATTTTGAGTTGAAGGTTGATCATGAGAAACTGGAACTATAACATTTTGTAATGAAGAATCATCAAAATAAATGACATCATTTGTAACTAAAGGACCAGTCTCTTTAGGTTCCTAATCATCAATCATTAGTGGGGTTAAAAAAAAATATCAGTATTATGTTTTTGCAAGATTTGAGGTTGAAAAGGTCTTTTATACTGAACTTGAGGTCTATTTGATGTTGGTTGAGCTACTCTAGGTTGTGCTACCATTTTTGAAATTCCATTAGAAAGATTTCTTAGTAAAGAAGTAATTTCATCTATTTTATGATCCTCACTCTTACTTTTAGATGAAGAAGTTCCTTCTTCCCTAGCTTTCATTTTTCTTTTAGCCTTTTCTACCTTTGATTTGAGTTTGGTTGATATTGATCTATTAGCCTCAACTTCAATGGCATTGGTTTGCATGTCTGTTAGGGTGACATATGTTCGTTCTCTAAGAATAACAACAAAATCATCATCAAAACCTTTGGAAAATCTAATTTTAGCAGCAACCACTGGTCGTTTACAGTCTGGTAGCATTTTAATGACCATGTTTAAATGAAGGACTAGGTTCTAAAATTCTAAAAATTAAGATTACAAATGAATAAGATAACACTCCTATTTATACAAAAGCTATGATAACGAACTCATAAGTATAAATCCACTATTCCCTCCTTTGATCCACATATTTCTCAACTAATGGTGACACATAACCCTATCCTCCATGATCTCCCCCATGAGGTCCATGATCTTCTCCATGAGGTCCATGATCTCCTCAAATTCGAGTTTGAACATAGAGTGCCACATAAATATGCCTTGGAAGCTTCCTTTCTACCTACACATGTCAACAAACTCATTCTAATTGTTAGGCATAAGTATATGGATATTATTTTCTAAAGTTTAACCACCAATTCACTTTAAAATATTAAGAATTAATAATGTTTTGGAAAACACAAGGATAACCCATATAATGATGAAGGTGAAGCTAATGTGATGACATGGTGGTGGAATAGAGGTGAGAAAATGTGTGAATGGAGAGAAAGTGGACTTTGAATGGAGTGAAAGTGGATGTATTTAAGGATAATTCTTAGGCCCAACAGGTTCACCAAGGTTTCTTTTTGGATCATCAAATTCTGTAACATAGTATACAAGATCCTTTTTAACTCCCCATTGGTTCTTAAAGAGAGTAATCAATTCATTTTAGGTAGGGATAGAACGAGCTCATAATTGTCTAAACCCAATCCTAACATTTCCCTCAAGAGATTGAACAAATAGCCTCATGTACACATCTTCATGCTCTATATTTATATTGTCAGCAAAGTCCAAAAAGTCAGCTAAATGATCCTCAACAGACAAACCAATTTCCACATTGAACCTAGGTAAGTGCTTTAGATATACATATGGAAAATTGTTAAGCTGGCCAAGAAGGACTAATGCTGCATAATGAGCCTAAATGATAAGCTGAAAACCAACCATTTGATTAGGTGAGAATAATCTTGAAGATGAACTTTGAGGAGATGGAGAAGGTGAGGATGAAGTTGAACTTATGGGAGATGAAGGAGGTGATGATGATTGAGCAGAATTTCTAGAAGATTTTATTAGTGTTGTTTGTATAACTAACTTTTGCACTTGTGGACCAAATTTTCCTTCACTTTCAAGTAAAGGATTAGTATAAACAAAGAAGTTATCTTCGAGTTTAGCAGAAGTAGATGGATATGTATGAATGAAAGAAGAAATGAAATCACTAGGTTTTATTTTAGGTAATTCTAAACCTAATTCTACTTATGATTTTGGAGATTCTGAAAGAGTTTCAGGAATTTGACAAGATTCTAATTGATAAACAAGAAGAGCTCACTGCAAATATACCCCTTTAGATAAGAATTCTAACACTTCTGGTGGCAGATCTGATAGTTCAAGAGGAATTGGGACAGGTCTAAAAGGATCCATTTTTGAAACAATTTCGGGTGGAATTGATACAAGAGCAGAGGTAGAGGCTTCTAATATTTGTCTTAAAGAGACAACTCTCACCAGTCTCTCAAAATCTGATAATGGAGAATAAAGTTGAGGGTCTGAGAGAGAACCAGTATGCCTGCGTGAAGCCAGATTCATTTTGTGGAATCATGAGTTGAAATTTTTTAACTTACTAACCTTTTATTCACCATTAAAAGGAAAGCCTAATCATTGTCCCAGGGAAAGATAATTCAAAAAATTTCATTCCCCGACAACATCACCAATATGATATTGTACCTCTGTAGATAATTCTAGGTTAAGGAATTATGCCAAAGCATCTAAAATGTTTTGTTTGTTTTGGATTTTTGGATGACCAATGTTCTAAACTTTTAAACTGGTGCAGTCTCTTAATTACTTATGATGCATTAGAAAGGTTGACTCTTCACCTTTAACACATTTTAAATTTGAAAAGATGTGTAAAGTTGAAACTTAGAAGATATGTGATTCATTAAATCTTCGAACAAAGTATTTAACTAGTCATATACAGATGATGCGTGTAAAATCCTTTTACAACCAAATAAAATATATTTAGAGCTTAAAGAGAAGTGACAATTAAAAGATGTAGAGGAGTTAATTAAAACAAAAAGTCTAATTAACTAATCTCTGTAGTTGATTATAACTTCATGGGGGCTTTCAGATAGATTAAGATTCAATCTTACCTTACCCAAAATTCCCATTAATTTCAAACATGTGCATATTTAAACAAAATGAAAATATTAAAAACATAGAAGTACTCATAGGGACACAAGTTGTTTCAAAATGAATCCAAATCCTTCTATTACTCTCAGAAAATAACTTCAGAAGATTTACAAGTCCGCTCAAGAGTTTAGCAAAATGTTTCAACCCTTTATACTTTGATCTACAAATTATTTATACAACTTTCCTAAAAATATCTTGATTTAAATATCAAGATTTACTTACAAATATCTCAAAATTGTTTTACAAAAACAGAACTACAAAATAGGAAAATAAAATTGTTTAGGCATTTCAACACTAAATTCGAGGCTTCTAGTGATGACTAGGCTGAAAAGGTTGATGTTCTGTTGCTCCTGATAATAATTTGTCCTTTTGTTCCTAAAAAACCTACATCTTGTCACTGAAAACTTGTTGTCTACTGTTGGAAAAATGTTGTTTGTTCAGACAATGAGCTGGCAAATCTTTTCCCATCTTTCTTCATCAGGGATGGAATATTTGATTAACTTTCTGTGCGTTTCGTCCACTTCATTGTATTTTTGAAAAGTGGGTTTGACTACGAACAAATGTTTGATTTCATGTTCAATCAATAAATCAAAACTCAAACCTTCAATAAAGGATTTTCCTGTAATAGTCCCCTTAATCTTAGCAAACCTGGATTTGTCTATAGCTATAGCATGCAACCTACTCTGGGATTCTTCAAGGGGAACCAGACTGTCTGCCATTCCTCTTAAACCCGGAAGTCCTTTTTGATGTAGGATATTAAACTTTTTGTGGAACTTTTGAATACTAGCTTCTAGATTATGACATTTATTCTCTAGCTGCAACATTAGATTCCCTTTAGTGACAATCCTTTTCACTTCCAAAATAGTTTCAGTTATGTCCTCAATTTCATATTCTTCCAGCTCTTCCTTGGTTTTTTAATTTAGAATTCTAATAAATGTTGTTGCCTCTCCTGGTTTTTTACCCAAGTCTTTCTTTACTTATGCAATTACTTCCTTTGATTTTTCCAATAGTTCCTCCTGCTCAAAAATAAATTCAATGGAAGGCCACAAATTAGTCATATACTCATTAATATCCATCCAGATGTTTTCTTTGGCCTGTGCAATGGTTTGAGTAATAGCAGACTCAGTTTCTAGAGTCTATTCTTTGAGCTAGTCTATGAGTTTTATGAAGCTTTGCTAAGTAAACATTATCAATTTTTAGCTTCTACTCTTGGAGATTATTGAGTTGAGCCTTCAACTTTTCAATTTCTTGATCTTGTATGGACAAATCTCCCATTTCTTTATCTAAATTAGTTGTTGAGAATGTGGACTGTGTTTCCATTGCTATAGTTGTTGCAATAGAAGTCCTTGCAATACGAGTTGTTGAAGTACTCGCAATAGAAGTTATTTCTATAGGAATAGTTGTTGCCACATTTGCTTTTTGTTCTTTTCCTTCAATAGACTTTCTAGTTTAGTCTCCATCCTCTGTATCTGTAAATTTTGTTCAACAATAATTTTAAACGTGCTTTCCTTTTCTTTTTCTAACTCACCAACTTCTTTAGTCTGTGGATCTTCAGTAGTAGGGAGCTTTAGTTGTTTTCTCAATGCTTGGATATCAACATTTTTCCTCTTCATCATTTCCTTGACAACTTTAACATTACTGGGATCATATCCCAATTTTATTGCCAGATTTTCTAAAGATTTTATTTTGGTATCTTTGGCCAGTGATGATATCTTTTCTAGCTTTAGCTGGGAATAAATGTTATTCACTAAAACCTGTAACTTAGATGCTGCCATTGTTGAACTAGTCAAGGTGGAGTAAATAATTTCTCCAACTTGCTTGTGTAAATCAATTTGGTCTATAGGATGAATCTATTTAGTGTCAAAAGAAAAAATAAATTATTTGTAATCTTCTGAATTTCTTGGAGAAGGAAGTTGAGGCTCTAGAAGGGCCATCTGAAACTTCACTTTCTCAGTATCTAATGCTGAGAGAAGCTTGTGTTGGGAAACTGAAGTTTGCTTCCAAAATTATGAATAAGTGGTGGCCTTCAGTGCCTCATTTTTCTTCTTAAGTTCCATGTATCTAGCAAAGATACTTGGTTCTGTAGTTGTATGAGTTTGCTTTCTAGTTTGAATTGATTTTGATGCATCTTGAATGACTGAAGATACAGGAGAGCTTGAGAAAATTTCTTCAACCCTTGGAAATGTCTCAGCATAAGGACTTGTTAAAAATAATGTGGTATGTCCTTGTGAACTTTCTTCCTGAAATGGCTCTTCGAGAGGGTTCTTTTTATTCTTCTTATACATTATGAAGTCCGTCTACTGGATTTCTGAAACTAGAGGGGAAATAGCTTCCCTTGTCGTCTTGGCATGTTTTTCCTGTGGCACTGGAGTTTATGAAGTTGTAGAAATGAAAACTTGCTCTTCTACTTCCTACAATGTATTTTCCTACCACTCGTCCTAGTTCATGTACTATTCAATCTCTGGTATAGGAGTGTGTGTGTAAGGAGTAGTTTTTTGTTCTACCCTTAGCTTAGAAATAATCCCCAAGGGATCATAAGACCAGGTAAAACTTAATTTCAATTTCATTTGTTTCAAAAGGAGATCTGCTTCTTTTGATGTTGCTTTAGTATTACAAATAAAGTCCAATATGAGACTTTAACTTAAACTGAGACTTCCTTTTAGCTGACACAAAGTGCAGCTCATCCATATTCATTATCTGCCTTATATATTCTAATGCAAAATTCCTAATTGGTACAAATTTAGGCAGTTTATATGGGGGAATGTCATATCCATATACTCTATTCTCTGTGTAGTTTTGATACAAATACCAATCTCTAGTTTTTGTTTGCTCACTGAGATGCAGAATTCTCTTCATTTAAAGGGAAATCCTAGGAACAACATCACTATTGAGAAAACATGAAACCATATATAAAAATTGATTTGAGTAATCACTGAAGGAAAATTCATTTGTATTCTTCCTTATCAAGGAACTCTAATGAATTACAGATTGAGGATTACCCTGCTCATCTAATTTTTGTAATTGAAATTGGAATTTATTTGCTTGATGAAATAAGAACATGTATACAATAACTGACTGATATTTGAAAGATCCTTTTGTTGAAAACTTCAAGAACTTATCATGTATTGCTTCAAACAAAAATCCAGTGTAATTGAAGATCATCGAGGGTTTTTCACCTACTGAAAGCACTGATGAAAATCCTAAAATAATCTCATCAACTCACTGATCAGTTGGATAACCTAATAGACAGGGAACTACTGAGACAACCTCTCTAGCCATTTCTGGGAACATTGAAGAGTGGTATGGAGGATTTGTTCTTGGTAATTCTGCATTTTTAGGTAATAATATCTCAAAGATCTTATCTATTTGAGGGAATGTGAGCTTTTTATAGATTTCCATAAGGGAATCAACAGAAAAAGGGTGTAGAGGGGTCGAAGGTTTCACTAGAAACATTTGGCATATCGACTTTGGGGATATTGTAAACAAAACATCATTTTTTTAGCAATAATGGTTCTTTGGCTTGGGATGTATCTGAAATGGCACCAGGCTACAAATTCTGGAAAGAAATGGGTCTGAGGAAGGATGAATTGAGGTAGGAAGGAGTCCCACATGCTCAATTCATCACTAGCATCAAGGAATTTCTATTTTGCCCAAGTTTGGAGTTCATATAGGTCGAACTCACATTGAGTTTCAACGATTTTATACTCTTGGTCAACTAGGGGTAATTTATCTATGTCTATGACAGGGGGCATCTTTGTATTTTCCTCTACGTTTTTAGATTTTCCTTTGGAAGACATGATGAAAGTATAATTAGGTAAAAGGTGATGTTTACCATGTAATTAGAAAATTTTTGTAGTGATGAAAGAAGCGCTTTTGATGTTGGTTTGGTTATATTGGGCCTGGGCGTGCAACTTACAAGCGGAATGTGTAAAAGAAATAGATATAAACCATGTGTTTATTTATGGAATGGGAGGATTAACCATTTGGGATATCCGTTATGAGAGCGAGACATTTTTGTGGGATGTTAACAGTCGAGGAGATTAAATGGATGGATAACGGTTAATTGATCGTTGAATGAGAAGTGGATAGATAGTGAAGGTTGAGTGGTTTCATCTTTTGGCGGGAGCGGGAGCAATCAATGGTGGTTTTTTGGGGGGTGGTAAGTGGTTTATGGAGGGGGGCTCAAAAGTGTTTGAGGAGCAGACATTGCATTGGTGGTCTATTCGAAACACTTTTTCAACACCCCCCACCACCCCCCCCCCCCCCCCCCCCTCTTGGCTAAAGAGCGAGGGGTCTGAAGTGCTTCACGACCATTGATTTGGGCGGGGAGCATCTCGACGGTCGATAAGAGTACTCTTATTACATTATGTGACAAAACATCAAGTGAACTTTATCAAAAACTATACTTAGTAATTTAATTATGTTTAAACTAATTAACATAATGTGCGACATTTAAACTAGCGCACATTTTTAAATATTTCTTTGGATATATTCATTTTCTCTGTATTTTTTCTTTTTGTCATTTTCTATATGCATATTTTGTTATCCCTTTCTATTTTTTTCATTTTTTCTTTTGTTTCTTTTATATATATATATACTATTATATATATATATTTCAACAAATAAATGTAAAATATAGGGTAAATTACAACACTTGGCATCCTCTTAAATCTTCATTTAGGCATGGAAAGGTGATGCATTGTCGAATGCTATGTGTAAATCATGTGTTTGACATCATGCCCCTCTACGCACATCCTTGCTCCATTCATATATATCTTGCTTTGAGAGTTTGAGGAGTGTTTTACATTTATCTTTCACAAGTATCCTTAAGTCAATTTCCTTCATATTGATTACAAGTTATAAATTAAGAGATTTTGTTCATTTAAAGTGAGCTTGAGAGCATGGGAAGCACCCCATTGCATGGAGGTTGGATTCCTTATTAGGTCTTAATGAATGAGGAGTTAAATTCTTGTGGGTAGGGAATTAATCCCTAAGTTTAACATATACATGATGACCTTGGAACCCTCACCAAACTTGTAGCCTGGCATGAGAATTATGTGCTAAAATTGTAGTTTGGATATGAAGCTTTCCAAGTACAAATGATAAGCTGATAATGGAATAATACGACTATTTTGAATGTTGGTAATAAATGATTATTCATGTGCTCGGGCCATTATTGGTATTGGGTCTTTCCAAAATCCACCCAATATCACTAGTAAATAATTTTTGTCTTCTCATTATTAGATTGTTTGTTTACTTCGAATCTTGCAACATTAACTTTTGCGACTTTCTAAGAGAGAGTTAAGAGGATCTTTCTAATGTTGAAAGATTTTGTTTCTTGACATAAATTTCTAAGTTCCAGTATAGAAGGCATTTGTTGTGAATGTGTAAAAGTCATTGTTTCAAATCTCACAAAGTGTTTTTAAGGCTTCGAGAAAATTTGGCGAAGTCGCAAAATCCACCCAATATCACTAGTAAATAATTATTGTCTTCTCATTATTAGATTGTTTGTATACTTCGAATCTTGCAACATTAACTTTTGCGACTTTCTAAGAGAGAGTTAAGAGGATCTTTCTAATGTTGAAAGATTTTGTTTCTTGACATAAATTTCTAAGTTCTAGTATAGAAGGCATTTGTTGTGAATGTGTAAAAGTCATTGTTTCAAATCTCACAAAGTGTTTTTTATGCTTGGAGAAAAGACTAGCGAATCTCCATCGTTGATATGCGCATGCTCCAAAGCGCTTTGGCTCGGTTCACATACACCATGTGACCCACCCCTTGACTTGTATATTGCGAAGGTTAATTCCCATTTCACTGAAGGCTCTACCTCTTGGCCATGCGTGATCATGGTGAATAATGGCTTGAATCTAGTGGTTTTTTAAGGGCCCTCTTCCTCGTGTATATATATATATATATATATATATTAATATATATATATATATATATATATATATATATATATATATAATATATATATATATATATACAGGTTGGGAAATTAATCCAGGCCTTTGGTGCGATGTTTCTATTATGAATTTGGGAGTCTGACTCCAAGTTCAACTTCATATACATATAATTTTATAAAGTCCCTTGGCCTGCAACCTACAAAGCATGCACGTGCACGCACGCGCACACACACACACATAAATGTGTGTTATCCCTCTTGAGCTTTTAATAGGGCTCGACCCAACCCATTCAATGCATATATTTATATACATTAATCATATAGTTAACACTATCCTTCCTGATCTTATAGATAATGACCAATGAGTTATGCGAATAATTAAAACACGTAGAGCATTTAACATCAAGGATTTCACATGTCCTCCATTGCACAGATAATTAGATTAGATTCGAGCTCATAATAAACACAGGAATACCATTCCTTCAACAGAACTATAAATATTACAGAGATCTACCCATCTCTCAATATACAGGCCACTTAGACTAATTTGCAAACTTAGATAATTCCATGAATTAAATTATTCCAAAGCTTTAAGAGAAAATAGATCATGTTCCATTCATTCCATCAGAACCTCCTCAAAGGTACAAAAGTGCATGTTTTAAAGAATGTTTTTGATAAAAATTTTGGACCCCTCTCTAAATGCATGAGAGGGGGGTTTTAAATACTAAACTATAGGTCCTAAAATAGACTATTACAAAAAATAGTTGAGTAGGTTTAAACGACCTTCTTCAGATCATGCAAAAATAAAACTAAGTGATTAACTCCTTTGCATTTGATATTTGAGATTGCAAATATCTGTCATTGGCTTGAGCTGTGTCGATTGGCTAATCGTTGATTTTAACTGCCCAGCAAATATAGTGTCTGTTAGTGCTGGCACCATTTTTTGTGTGCAGGTAGTTAAGCATCGCAAGGTCATCCACTGGCTATATGGTTTTACTAAGAACTACCAGTATGCTTCCTAGTTTAGCTTGTTCATTTGCCTGGTCACCTCCTCCTTTTCCTTCGTTGCCTTCCTCCACTGTTGCTCTAACTATTTGACATTTGGAAGAAACCCTCATGCAGATTTTGCGACCAGGTTGGCGCCATGCAGATTTTTGTTGATCGATTTTATGATGTTGTTTTCGTCGTTATTGTCCTTTCTGCTTGCTTGAGCTGAGAATCCCAATTTGTGAACAAGATGTCTTTATGTGATTCCTCCAGCTTTGGCAGATCAGCCTTTCTCCCTTCTTCTAACTCTTGCCAGGTGATAAAGTCATAAATATTTTTATGGACTCGTCATACTCAAGTCTCATGTCGACAACTTGGCTTTTTAGCTTATCATTGATCTCGCAATAAGGACTTATTTGCGAGATTTTTTGGCATAAAACTTCTTTTTGATGCATTAGTTTGGAGTTAAGACTGAGTGCTTCCTTTATGAACTCATCAATTTGAGGATTATCTTTATACTTATATGTCATGGCTTGTATCCGCACATCTCTTTCCGCTAGGCTAGCCTGATGTTGTATTTGCATCTGTTCAAATTACTGTTGGAGCTGGGCTACTTGTAACTCTACTTGTTGATTAGATTTCTCCTGAACTAATTATTGTTCCAACAATATAATCTTTTGTTCCTTTTCTCTAAGCATCATTTGGACCTCTGTCACTTTGTCAATAGTTGTTGTAGCATAGGATCTTGCGAATTGCGACAATCTTGTGAGGTTTTCAAATGGGTCCATGGGCGAGTCTTTCCATACAATGTCCATAGGTTCATTGTCGGGAGTCTTAATAGCTACAACATCTAGCTTTCTTTTCTTCCTTTTTCTCTTAACGACAACTTTGTGGGCAAGACTATAAAACACATCTAATGGAGGAATTTCCTCAATTCTAAAAATAATTTATGAAGTCAGGGTGGCAGGAATGAGCTCCACATCTTGAGTTCCTACAATTTTCTCCATTGTTATTTCTTGAGTTGATTTTTATTGTGGAGTTTGTATTTCAGATGTTTGTTCTTCTGTGTGAAGCTTCTTGTTGAAATGTTCCCATTCCTTTTCCAAATCAATAACTCAGGGTTTCGCTGACTAAGTGGAAGTAGAGTGAATTTCTGCCTATTTCTTTGCTGAGGTTTGCTGAATTGTTTCCTCTGTAATTCTGGCCGTGTCCCTTTCAAACTCTTTATTTTTATTTCCTCCCCCATTTTGAGACTGCTTCTCTGAGTGATCTAACTCATGAGTAGATCTCTCCTGGGTCTCTGCTTCGGAATTTTTCTTTGGATTTTTCATTGGAGCTATCCTTCAAGCTTACACTGGGAATTGGCTCCCTTATTGGTTCAATTTGTAGTAGGTCCAATGGGACCTTCAATAATCTCCTCTTTCTGTACACATGGAAAACTTCAACATCATCTGGGGCAAAAAGTAGTGATGCCATATGTGTCACATCTAAAAATGTTTCTTTTTGTAGGAAGAGGTCATTGAAGGCATCTTCCTCATGGGTGAATGGTTTCACTTTCATCATAGTAGTGAAGTCTTTAGCAGTTCCATTTGGGTCATACTTCCTTCCTAGGAATGTAGTTAATCTCAGAGATTTCATAATTTCTACCTCTTTGCATGCATGTCCAAAATCATGTAGTGCAAATGCACCACATTGCAATGGAAATGTAGGCGAAATGGCCTTTTTCTGTTCTTTCAACCCTCTGCTCAACCCATCTTCCCCTGTCGTTTGGTAGGCTATCTCCATGGCCATTAACTTGTCAAGGACATAGTATGGGAGGACATGCAGTGAAGCAATGCTCCCAAATACTCTGATATAGGTAAATGTCTCCTCCCCAAACCATTTGGCTATAGGTAAGATATCCACTTCAGCTTCTTTGGAAAACTTAGGGGTGATTGTGTTGTAGACTTGTTTATGGATGGGAAGCATAACTCCTTGACAAATATTGTAAAAATGGGGGTGAAACTGAGACTCCCACAAACTCTTATGGTACACATGGATAGGAAACGGGTCTCGCACAATCCACTTCCATCCCATAATAGAAAATTTAGAGCTAAAACAGATTACGTCCATTACAAAGGCGCTCATGAAAAATGGGGGATAAACCCTTAAAAGGGACTTCTACTAAAAAAGATCCCATAACCTCTTGCCTACTATTCTTGAACTCTCTATCCAAGATGTCCACCACGTAAATTATCCACTTGACCATATCTGTATATGGGGTTATCTTTGGCCTTACGGCTATGTGTTGTAGAAACGAGCATGATGTCTCGAAGTATAAGGCATTAGAGGAAACATGAGCATCGAATGTGGCCTTTGCTACCAACGACCTTGGTTTCTCTTCTTCTAACAAATCATACATGGCTTGCCATGTTGAAGTTCCTTCGTCTCTACTACACGTAGTATCAGAGAATATAGGGATCATTTATGACTTTTCAAACGTAGTTGCCTTTCCCTTCTTTGCCATTGCTCCTAACAACTCTAGCTGTGGATTTTTCCTGAAATGGAGAAAAGTGGAAGCTATTAGATAAACATAAGCAAGAATGAAAATAAGAATGAATGATACATATAACCTTGAAAAGGTGACAAGAAATGAGTTTTAATTAAACGCAGATGAAAAGATATTGTATCACGTTGAGCCACTTTTCAAACATAAATGCCATTAACCCATACTAAATGCTCACTAATGGTTCCTTATCACTACCTTTATTGCTCATTAATGTTCTGCATCGGAAAACAGGAAGGAAAACTTTTAAGGCGGTGAGCTTTAATTTGCGAGAATGTCGATTTTGTGATTGCGATGCAATATCGCAAATCACATTATTGCATATTTGATAGTGCACTTTCTTAGAGTTCCTTATTTTTATGCGGGATGGGAGATACGAGACATTATTTATTGTTTTTTAAAGCGTAGCTTGTTTAACGAGATTTTACCTTATAACACATTTTTCATTGCGCGGCAAATTTTAAGTGTTACTTTATGACATAGGTTTCAATCAGGTCCGGGCTTTTATCGCATTTCACAACATCGCGTGGTTTGTAATATTTCAAACCTTTCTCAAGTATTTCTGATGCGATGCGATAAGGTTAGCCGTCGCATCGCAATATCTCATTTTGCATGTTTCAACATACTTCGTGAGTGTGCGCCCTTTGTGAATTGCGATATGCAAAATAGGCCTTATTTTAATAGGAAATGCCTTAGAACCTAATTTTTAATGAAAAAACTAATGACACCTAGGTTAAGCGCGGTGATTCCTTTAGATCGTTTTTCGCGAGTTTTGCTTGTTTTCAAAGGGTTTTGACTTGATATCTTGTTTTATTCCAAAAATAAAAAAGAAAGTGTCTAAATGGTAAATTTGTTTGTGAAGAGTTTTATCAAGGGTCCCTATTTATTAATAGAATATTAGCTATTATATTAATAAATGGGGGTTTGTTGAATAGCACAACAATTGGTGATTTGCTGGAAGAACCAATTATCTCTGACTGTTTTTTGAAATTTCTAAAAACTTCCAAAATAAAGGTAGTTCAAAAAATAAAAATACATGAAATATAAAATAAGTAACATTTCTCTGAATAATAAAAAAACAAAATCTACCTAACTATTATCCTCTTCAATACGAAAATTGCTTTGTCTACATTAGTCATTACTTGGTTTTAAAGATAAAAATAGGAGACTCTCTCAAACAAGCTTTTAGATGTACTCAACTGTCATAAGTAGAGCCTCTATTACCAACAGGAATCCATAGCCTCGACAGGGTTACCTTTTAACCATCAATGATTTAGTATCCCATCTAGATAAGAATGCAAATTTTGAAGATAAGTTCACATTCATATACTTATTTTTTCTCTTTCCTAAACAATTCTCTTTTCTTTAAAATTTTCATTTTTCTCCTTAAAGGCCATTGTCTTGGTTTGGTGACCAAAATTGACAATGCCATTCACTGGTTGTAACTTAACTGAACAAGTTGGCTCTTGATGAGACCCCTTATCTTTTTATTGATACAATCTCAAGCCATTACCTTGTTTTGATATGCAATATTGGTAATGTCAGCTAGTTATTTCCCTATGATCATGGTAAGTCGACTCTTTATGAGACTTCTTATCCTTTAAGTTTAAGCATATTTTAGAATTACACTCTAAAAAAATGAAATCTTACTAGATGGGGAGAATCATTGACTCCTTAAGAGTTTCTGGATAACAATCATCGAGTTAAAGATGCTTTTCTATAGAGAGGCCTTGTTTTGTTATAGATACTTTTCTTAACTAATGGTAGAACAAAGGTTCTTTTATAAAGTTGAGTTTCATCAAAGGATAACTAATTTTGGTAGAGGACAAGCAATTTCAGAGAGATAGAACTTAGCTCATGTTTTGAATGTAAGAATTATCCTCTTAACAATCTCTACTTATACAAGCGAAAGTCAAAATATAAAAGAGATTATTATTATAAAGGCCAAAAGTAAATGCTATTGAACTTTTATTTTCATAAAAGTAAAAAAATAATATACAATGAATAGAAGAGATTATATTTTTATGAAAATTATTTTTTCAGAATCTGCCCATTAACAAGCATAGAATCTCTCTTGCCTGATAGATCTTGCAATAAAAAGGTTAATGGGCCTATTTGTTCCACAATATGAAAAGGTCTAAGCCCATTCTTTGGACTTTGGTATGCTTACCTTTTTCCTCATGTGCTTTATCCCATTTCAATACCAAGTCTCCGAGCTAGAAGGATTTTGAACTTATAGAATATACATCAAAAGAATATTTGACTAATTGTTGATGATGTGCATGTGTGATTTTGGCCTTTTCCCTTTCTTCTTCGAGCTTAAGGATTTGCGATTGTCTCACTTACATAGAGGAGGAAGGGGTTTCCTCAATAAATTGAACTAGGGTTGGAGAGGGAATAACTACATTTGTAGGGATGACAACTTCTTTCCCATAGACCAAATTGAAAGGAGAAGTTCCTATTGAGGCCTTGTGTGTTATTCAATCTACCCATAGAGCAAATATTAAAGATTTCTGCTAGTTTTTTTACTTTGATCAACGATTTGTTTAATAATTCTTATGAGGTTTTTGTTTGTAGATTCTGTTAAGACATTTACCCGAGGATAATAATTAGCAGAGTATTTAAGTTTAAAACCTCTCTTAAGAGCAAATTCTATCATAGAATTGCCTGTAAAATAAGATGAATTATCAAACATGAGAGCAGATCAGACCAAATCTGGTAATAGTAAACTGATCTACAAATTCAATGGTGTTTTCAGAATTGCCTATCTTAAGTGGAATTACTTCCACCCACTTTGTGAACTAATCAATTGTTGTAAGGATATATTATGCTGCTTTGAAGAGTGAGGAACGATCTCACCTATTATGTCTAGTCCCCATTGTTCAAATGGTTGTTCAATGTTGACTGGTTGCAATGGTAATGTGGGTTTCCTCTCTCTCCCAGCAGCTATTTGACAAACTTTACATTTCCTTACATAATCATATGCATCTCTAAATAGGTTGGCCAATAATAACCATCATGAAGGATTTTATGTGCGGTTGTATCTCCTCCAAAATGTCCACCAGCTAGTCCATCATGGAGTTCCTACAAAACGTTTTTTGCCTCAAATTTTTCAAGACATCTAAGCGGAAAAGAATCATAATTTATTCTAAATAACACATTATTGATGATTTGATATTGTCTAGCTTATAACCTTAAAGCCATCTTTCTTTTGTAACTTAGTTGTGTAGGGGCATATCCATTTTTCAAATAAAAATGATATCAACATATTTGGATTCAGTGTTAGTAAGGCTTACCTCATATACTTGTATATCATCACCTGAATCTTGTAGTGCTGGTAAGTTGGATGCTCCTGCTAACATTCTGCAAAAACCTTGACCTTTTAAAATTTTGGCTGGTCTAATCTCTATGTCATATTCTTGCAGTGATGTTACCCAATTTGCCCTTTTCTCACCTACATCCCTTTGAATTAACAGATTTCTCTCTACTGAGAACGAGTCTATTACCTTGGCGTGGGTTTTGAGAAGGGTCTGAAATTCTTTTTTTATTTGAAAAAAGTGAAAGCTTGTTTTTCAACATCTGACTAGTTTAATTCACCCCCCTGCAAATTGGAGCTAAAGAAAGAAATCAGTGCTTCGGCTTTATCATCATTGACCTGTGTTAATATAGTTGCATATGATCTCTCGGAAGTAAAGGTATATAAAATGAAATGATTAGAAAAATTTGGGGTTGCTAGTGAGGGAGAATTTAAGATTGCTTGTTTAATCAGATCAAAGGCTTCATGCTCAGTATGTTCCCATTTAAAAAGAGAATTTTTCTTAATCATAGATTGGAGAGGTAAAACAATTCGTGAAAAGTCAAGAACAATCTTTTGACAAAATTTATTTGACCTAGGAAAGATTGCATAGATTTTTTGTTATGAAGGGAAAGAAACTTCAGAAATTTCTCTTATCCTATCAGGGTTAATGTGCAACCATTCTTTGGATATAATAAATCCAAGGAGCTTTCCTTCACTTAGAGCAAAGAAAGATTTCTTGGGATTGAGAGAAATTCCATACCTCTGGCAACACTCAAAGATTTGTTTTAGATCCTTCAAATGATTACTGCGCCTTTTTGAGTACACAGTTATATCATCTAAATAGATTACCACTGATTTATTAACCAAGCCTTTGAAAGCTATGTCCATGGCTCTCTGAAATGCGGCACCAACATTGATTAACCCGAGTGGCATCTTTTGATAGGCATAGGTGCCCCATTTGGTTCGAAAGGTAGTCTTCAGCCGATCATTGGATTTACTAGAATATGATTATAACCTGAGAATCCATCCATAAAAGACATAAGTTTTGAGCCTACAACTGATTGCAGTATCTGTTCCATAGGAGGTAATGGGAAATTGTCCTTCTGACAAGCTTTGTTAAGATTGTGAAAGTCTATACATATTCAAATATCACCATTTTTTTCTGACAGGAACAAGGTTAGAAACCCACCTTGAGTGCATGATCGGAAAGATAATTTTGGCCTTGAGCAGCTTATTAAATTTAGATTTGATATGATTTTCTAAATTTAGATGGATTTTCCTCAGCTTTTTCTGCACAGGTTTTTCATCAGATATCATGGGGATGGTATGTTAAATTATAGAAGTGTCATATGTCTTAAGGTATTCATAGTTCCAAGCAAAGACAATCTTGTATTTCTTCAACAAATGAATGAAGGTTGATTTTTCATCCAGTGTAAGACCTAAACCTAGATTGATATTTTGAGGTTTAAGGTCAGTTCCAAGTTTAACTAATTCAAACCTCAAAGTTGAACTTTGAAGCTTTGAGTTGGTGGGCTTCTTGAATATGTCCTTAAGATCATATAAGTCTTCCAGCTTAACCACAGACTTAGGTATGGCATTTATAGTTGCTTCTTGCTTAAGCTGGCTGTCATGTTGATCTTCATCCTAGTCACCATACGAGCCTTCAGATGTCAGAAATCTTATGATATCTGGATCGTTATTAAATACTCGCCAATTGGTTATATTGTTGGGAATGGAAGGCCTAAAAATCAATTCAATAGAAAAGCGATCGGGACTGTAATCTCCTGGTGGAATGAGCTTGGATGCCACATTAGCCAAAAGATCGACACTTGCGTTTTGGAGTCTTGGGATAGGGGAAATATTAAACACTGTAAAGTGAGAAGTGAGATCCTGGACTAAGTATTGATAATGTTTCAAATGTCCAGACAAACAGTGCATAGTATTTCTTACATGTTTTATCACAATTTCCGAATCTCCAAAGACTTGAAGATGTTTGATATTAAGGTCAATGGCTTTATACAACCCTTAAACTAATGCTTCATATTCTGCAGTATTTTTCGTGCATTTGAATTCAAGTCTACATGCTAACATTGTTTTTCCCCTTCTGGGCTAACTAATATGCATCCTACTCCGTCTCCATCATTAGATTTGGATTTGTCAAAAAATAATTTCCAAAATAATAAGCTAACTACAGGTTTATCTACAAAATTTACACACTTAGAAGTATCTGTTTGAGAAAAAATTTCAACCTGAGATACAACAGAATTTTCCAAGTAAGGTGAAGTATTAGCATTAAAATTTCCTAGAAATGATTCAACTGAGTAGTTTGCGATGATGTTGCTGCTATATGTGACTGGCTCATTTTCTCCTTATAGTTCTGGAACAATGTACTTTGATGTCTTTTGCAGTCAACCCTTATTTGATTTGGCTTGCCATTATAGGGAAGCCACATGTGGGACCAATCAGTTTCAAAATAGCCATGAAGTTTTTCTGACCAGTCTCTGCTAAGGATTAAATTGTAGAACTCAGGGATATCAGCCACAAGAATGTCAATGACTTGACACACTTTAGGGTTTGATGAGAGTCTAATAGTGACTTGATTGAGCTCTCCTATAACTTTGACTTGGGATCGGTCTAACTGCACAATGCGTACATCAGAATTTTGGGGTTCAACATTCAATTTCACACAAATTGTTTGTGGTAAAATATTAGAGCAATATCGATAGGATCAATTCTATCTAATTAGTTATTAGGAGGCCTTCCCATTTCTTGGGTAGCTTGCTAGATTACAGCGACGGGAAGAGGCGAAGTAAGGACTGCTTTTAGATCTTTGAGCAATAGCTTCTGTTGATGTTTCGACTTTCTAAGTTCGTGAAAGGTAGTGCTTGCCCTAGTATTTTTCATATCTTCCACTATGTTATACTCCATTTCATCGGAGACTATCAGGGTTTTAGCTGGAGGTGAAGCATTTGATTCAGGAGGAGTGGTTTGAGTGGATTTAGATGAAGATTTCTTACCTATTGTTTTGTCTTTGGATGCTGGAGTTGATACCTTCTACTTTGAATTTGTTTGTGGCAAATCAACATGACTTCTACTCTTGGTTGCAACAGGTAATGCTTCTTGTGTTTCTTCATTGGGGAGGATAAAATCTCACATTCCTTGTAACTCGACTACCTATTCATCACATGTTTGCTTTTCAGCTGTTGAGACTTCATCTTCCTCCACATCCAATTTAACATTTGATATGGTGCTTGGAGGATTAGTATCAGAGGGGGGATTTCTTTTGTATGGTCTGAAAGATTTCTTTGAGGAAGTCTCTGCTACCTATTTCTTGATATCAACCATTTTATTGGACATGGGTTTAAGGAATTTTTGTAAACCTTCAAGATCAAAAGGATCTTTAGGTGGCTTTTTTCTTGGATTCGTCCCTAAAAGTCACTTTCTTGGATTTTTGTTCTTCTAATGCATTTTTCTTATCTAAGGCTAGAATACATTTTTCTACAACTATGGCTTCTTTCATGTTTTCTGCCAAAGTTGCTTTAGCAGCTCTATCGACAAAAATAACTGTGTTTGAAGGGAGAGTAGAAATGTACCATTCATTTTGGACTTGATCGCTAGGCTTAGATGCTATTGGGATTTTATTCAGTAACTTATTGAAACGAGAATTGAAGTCTTTTATCAGTTCTTTAAGTTCAAATTTCAAGTTGGAGAGATCATTAATAAGAGTAGTCGTTGATCTATCATCTTCAAACTTGGTTAGGAATTTCTCTTGAAAGGCATCCCAACTATTAATGGAACTTGATGGTAATGAAAAGTACCATGATCCTATTGATCCTTGCAAGGTATAAGGGAATAATCTTACAATTTCATCTTCTTCCACTACTTCATTTAGGTTTATGGACAACATAAAATTGTCTATGTGTTCCTCAGTTGGTAGGCCATCATCAAGATTGAACTTTGGTAACCATTTTTCCGGATGGGCTAGCAATTGATGTAAGGGTCCTATCATCCATATAACTCCTAGATTTTTCCATGGCCTTTTAGGGTTTTGAGCCATCGTATGTATCTGCGTAGAGGAAGATGTTCCAGTACTTGAAGGTGATTGGGTAAAGGAGGCTTGTTCTCCAGTACCTGCGTAAACCACAATCTGGAGTTGTGAGGTGGATGGTTGATTTTGTGATGAAATGGATGGAATGAATGAGGATTTTTTAGGTGATGATGAGAGAATCTCACAATGGGATTCATATTGTGTCTTTTTAGCTCTCTTACGGTTTGGTAGAGGGAATTCAAATGGGGGGATCCCAAACTTTTCACTCTGAGCTCTAGTTAACCTTTGAGATGAGGGGAACTGAGAAGAAACACTAGCTTGGGATAACTTAGATTCTTCTTGAGATACTGAAATCCCCCGTAACTTATGGATCAAAGATTGGACTTTAGGGGTCTCTATTGAAGAAGAATGATGTGATTTCTTTGAAATCTCAGTAGTGGATTCTAAGGGTTTCTTGCTTAGAACTGGGAGATTTAGAATGCGACCGAGAAGTTGGAGGTGAGGGTGAGGGAGTTTTACTCTTAGAATGGCCTATTGGTTTGAATTTACTTGCCATTCATAGTTAGGCCCTCCTTCTAGTGCCAAAATGTTGAAGCCTCAAAAATCGTTGCCACAACATGGGGGAAAACAACCCAGTCCAAACCTTGGTTAGCAACTCCTTTTCTCTTTGGTGTAGTGGCTCTGGCTAGGGGTAATGGGACCAGTTTCCCATAAAATATTTTGATAGTTTTGATGGGGTGATATATGATGTAATGGGAGAATGATTAAGCTAAGTGTGATCTAATCAAAACTACTAAACACATGCATATATTATAGTTTAAACATTATTTGAATATAAATATACATGGGAATTAAGTACAATATGCTATCTACAATGATGTCCTACAACAATTGATAATGTAGATCATTCAATTGCAATAAGCAATGAAATCGTTTTGGATAAATAGTTAGCCAAAACGATTGTGAAAGATATATCGCATATAAATCGTTCATGTATTCAGAGTAATGTCAAAGCCAACATCATATAAAAGTGCAATAATTCTAACTATAATTTATACTTTCACACATAAAACAATTAAAAGGAGAAGTATTGCCTGATACATAAATAAAACAAGATCATAAGATAAAAGTACCATATATGATGAGTCCTACTCATGTGTTTCAACAATATTGGACAAATTTCAATCAATCCAACATATTCTAAGAGTACAAAAGTGCATTTCAGTAAAGCATGCTATGTGTTTAAGAGAAAATAGATCTTGTTCCATTCATTTCATCAGAACCTCCTCAAATGTACAAAAGTGCATTTTTTCAAGAATGTTTCTGATAAAATCTCTAGACCCCTCTCTAAATGCATGAGATGGGTTTAAATACTAAACTATAGGTCCTAAAATAGATTATTACAAAAAAAAAGATGAGGAGGTTTAAACGACCTTCCTCAGAACATGCGAAAATAAAAATAAAACTAAGTGACTAACTCCTTTGCATTCGATCTTTGAGATCGAAAATATCTGTCATTGGCTTGAGTTGCATCGGTTGGTCGATCACCGATTTTAACTGCTCAATAAATATAGCGCCTGTCAATGTTGGCACCACTTTTTGTGTGGAGCTAGTTAAGCATCACAAGGTCATCCACTGGCTGTATGGTTTTACTAAGAACTGCCATTATGCTTCCCAATTTAGCTTGCTCATTTGTCTGATCACCTCCTCCTTTTCCTTCGATGCCTGCCTCCACTGTTGCTCTGACTGTTTGACATTTGGAAGAAACCCTAGTGCGGATTCTGCAACCAGGTTGGCGCCATGCAGAGTTTCATTGATGGCTTCTATGAAGTTGTTTGTTGCTGCTGCTGCGACCATCGTTGCCCTTTCTGCTTGCTTGAGCCGAGAATTCCAATCTGTGAACAAGATGTCTTTATGTGATTCCTCCAAATTTAGCAGATCAACCTTTCTCCCTTCTTCTAATTCTTGCCAAGTGATAAAGTCATAAACCTTTTTTATGGATTTCTTCATCCTCAAGTCTCATGTCAACAACTTGGCTTGTTATCTTATCAAAGATCTCGCAATAAGGACTTATTTATGAGATTTTCTAGCATAGAACTTCCTTTTGCTGCATTAGTTGGGAGTTAAGACTGAGTGCTTCCTTTATGAACTCATCGCTTTGTTGATTGCCTTTATACTTATCTGTCATGGCTTGTATCTGCGCATCTCTTTCTGCTAGGCTGGCTTGATGTTGTATTTGCATATGTTAAAATTCTTGCTGGAGCTGGGCTACTTTTAACTTTGCTTGTTGATTAGATTTCTCATGAGCTAACTGTTGTTCCAACAACAGAATCTTTTGTTCCTTTTCTCTAATCATCATTTGGACCTCTTTCGCTTTGTTAATAGTCGTCGTAGCATAGGCTCTTGTGAATTGCGACAATCTTGTGAGGTTTTCAGATGGATCCATGGACGAGTCTTTCCATACAATGTCCATAGGTTCATTGTCAGGCGTCGTAATAGCTGCAACATCTAGCTTCCTTTTCTTCCTCCATCTCCTAACCACAACTTTGTGGGTAGGACTATAAAACACGTCTAATGGACAAATTTCCTCAATTCTCAAATAATTTATGAAGTGGGGGTGGCGAAAATGCGCTCCACATCCTGAGTGCCTACAATTTTCTCCACTATTATTTCTTGAGTTGATTTGTGTTGTGGAGTATGTATTTCAGATGTTTGTTCCTCTGCGTGAAGCTTCTTATTGAAATGTTCCAATTCCTTTTCCAAATCAATAATTGGGGGTTTCGCTGACTGAGTGGAAGTAGAGTGAATTTTTGCCTGTTCCTTTGTCGAGGTTTGCTCAACTGTTTCCTTTGTAGTTCTGGCTGTTTCCCTTTCGGACTCTTTATTTTTATTGCCTCACCCTTTTTGAGGCTGCTGCTCATGAGTAGATCTCTCCTAGGTCTTTGCTTCATAATTTTTCTTTGGAATTTTCTTTGGAGCTGTCCTCCAAGCTTACACTAGGAGTTAACTCCCTTATTGGTTCAATTTGTAGTAGGTCCAATGGGACCTTCAATAATCTCCTTTTTATGTACACATGGAAAGCTTCAACGTCATCTGGGGAAAAAGTAGCGATGCCATATGCGTCACATCTAAAAATGTTTCTTATTGTAGGAAGAGGTCATCGAAGGCGTTTTCCTCATGGGTGAATGGTTTCACTTTCATCATAGTAGTGAAGTCTTTAGCATTGCCATTTGGGTCATATTTCCTTCCTAAGAATGTAGCTAATCTTAGAAATTTCATAATTTATGCCTCTTTACATGCATGTCCAAATCATGTAGTGCAAACGCACTACATTGCAACGGAAATGTCAGCCAAATGGCCTTTTTTTGTTCGTTCAATCCTCTAGTCAACCCACCTTCCCCTGCCATTTGGCAGGCTATCTCCTTGGCCATTAACTTGTCGGGAACATAGTATGGGAGGATATGCGGTGAAGCAATGCTCCCAAATACTCTGATATAGGTAAATGTCTCCTCCCCAAACCATCTGGCTACAGGTAAGATATCCACTTCAACTTCTTTGGAAAACTTAGGGGTGGTTGTGTTGTAGACTTGTTTATGGATCGGCAGCATAACTCCTTGACAAATCTTGTAAAAATGGGGGTGAAACTGAGACTCCCACAAACTCTTATGGTACACATGGATAGGAAGTGAGTCTTGCACAGTCCACTTCCATCCCATAATAGGAAATTTAGAGCTAAAACAGATTGCGTCCATTACAAAGGCGCTCATGAAAAATGGGGGATAAACCCTTAAAGAGGGACTTCTCTTTATCTTATACTCCATAATGGCTTTCGCCAAATTATCGAACAAAATTTGAGCCCAATTCATTATTGTTGTGTTCACAGCTACATCTATTAATGACAACCACTCTGGGGAAATTTTTGTACTATCGGGCTTACTGAACAATCTACCTAACATGGCTGCTACAAAACTATAAGGGGGAGAAATAGATGTTGTAGAATACATACCCGTCTTATCCCGTTTGATCTTGCCTTTGTTTTTTGTCTAGGCGCGTGTAACATCTACCAGGTCTTCATTCTCCTTAGAAAATTTCTTGAGGAACTGTTTATTGTAAAGCTTCTGTGGTTCTGGTAAATTGTACATAAGCCGTAGACTGTCTGCTGAAAATGATCCCATAACCTCTTGCCTCTAATTATTGAACTCTCCGTCCAAGACATCCACCACATCAATTATCCACTTGACCATATCTGTATATGGGATTATCTTCGGCCTTGTGTCTATGCGATGTAGAAACGAGCATGTTGTCTCGAAGTAGGAGGCGTCGAAGGAAGGATGAGCATCGGCTGTGGCCTTTGCTACCAGTGGCCTTGGTTTCTCCTCTTCTAACAAATCATACATGGCTTCCCATTTTAAAGTTCCTATGTCTCTATTGCACGTAGTATCAGAGAATAGAGGGATCATTTCTAAGTTTTCAGACGCGACTTCCTTTCCCTTCTTCTCCATTGCTCCTAACGATTCTTGCGTCCGATTTTTCCTGAAATGGAGAAAAGTGGAAGCTATCAGATAGACACGAGCAAGAATGAAAATAAGAATGAATGATACAGATAACCTTGAAAAGGTGACATGAAAGGAGTTTTAATTAAATGTAGATGGAAAGATATTGTATCACATTGAGTTGCTTTTCAAACATAAATGCCATTGCCCCATACTAAATTCCCACTAATGGTTCCTTCTCACTACCTTTATTACTCATTAATGTTCCGCATCGAAAAACCGAAAGGAAAACTTTTAAGGTGGCGAGCTTTAATTTGTGAGAATGTCGATTTTGCAATTGGGAGGCATATCGCAAATCGCATTATCACATATTTGATAGCGCACTTTCTCGAAGTTCCCTAGTTTTCTGCGGGATGCGAGATGCGAGATGCGGGGTGTTCTTTATTTTTTTTAAAGCATATCTTGTTTAACGAGATTTTACTTTATAACACGTTTTTCATTGCGCGATGGATTTTAAGTGCTACTTTATGACATAGGTTTCAATCGGGACCGAGCTTTTATCGCATTTCCCAACATCACGTGGTTTATAGGATTTCAAACCTTTCTTAAGTATTTCCAATGTGATGCGATAAGGTTAACCGTCACATCACCATATCGCATTTCACATGTTTCAACATATTTTGTGAGGGTGCGCCCTTTGTGAATTGCGATATGTGATACAAGCTTTATTTTAATAGGAAATGCCTTAGGACCTAGTTTTTAATGAAAAAACTAAATGACACCTAGGTTAAGCATGGTGATTCCTTTAGATCGTTTTTCGCGAGTTTTACTTGTTTTCAAAGGGTTTTGACTTGATATCTTGTTTTATTCCCAAAATAAAAAAAGAAAGTATCTAAATGGTAAATTTGTTTTTTGAAGGGTTTTATCAAGGGTCCCCTATTTATTAATAGAATATTTGCTATTTTATTAATAAATGGTGGGGGGGTTGTTGTAGAAATATGACTGTAGATTAACCCGATAATGCAATATAAACAAAGCAAAATACTATATTCTACTTCTACTATCAATTTGCAGAAGCTTAAAAAACGAGCTGAACAATATAACCAGAAGAAGAAGAATTAATGCACAATACACAAAAGAATACTTCGGGGAAAGCCTCAGCTAAAAACCCCACTATCCGTATTATCATACAAGGTGGAAATACATCAGAACTATACAAAGCCTTAGCTCTCACAGCTAGCCATCTCTCAGTACAATCCTCACAAATGCTCACAGGCAAACTTGGCTTCTCACAAA
Organism: Pinus taeda; assembly: GCA_000404065.3. Taxonomy (NCBI): domain Eukaryota; kingdom Viridiplantae; phylum Streptophyta; class Pinopsida; order Pinales; family Pinaceae; genus Pinus; species Pinus taeda. The sequence goes on from APFE031220488.1 coordinate 168,985, forward strand.
ACCTTCTCCTCTGCCCTCCAAGCTCCTATTTCCTTGCGCAATTTCTCCTGGGTGATCCTCATGGAACATTGATCTCACACACTGCTCTAACACACTATCAAAATTGTGCAATCCTCAAGGAATGATGCCTTGATTGCATGCACGAGTTTTATTTATAAGAGAACGCATGCAACTGATAGTACCTTGTCCTTGACATTTAGTTCAACTGGGTCTTTCTCAGAATAGACATGCATGAGTTACTGATGAGGGAATCTTCAGTTATCTGGAGTACACTGGTTGAGTGCATGCATGCATCAACTCACTGATAACTCACAATTAGTTCCTTAAACAGTTTGAAACTAATTTAACTGGACTTAACTCAGTAAACTGAGCTAACTAATTACAACTCAAATATAACTCATTTTTATCTCCTTAATTAAGGGATAATCTCCTTAATTTAAGGGGTAATTGTTTCATGACTTCAGAAAGACTTCTAACTTGAATTTCTCCAACTAATTAATCCAAGATGAATTAATTAATTATTTCCAAGTAGCTGGTGAGACTAAATTTGATTTTAATTCACAATTTTAATTCAAGGACAAATTAAAATTGGAATATTCTTGTTGCCACATTTTAACAGTTGTTGAATAGCACAGTAGAAGTCTATACAATGTCCCCTCACGAATCCCAATTATCTTAGCACGATCAATACTAGAGCCCTATCCCCAAACCAAAACTTTTCCATCAATAAGAGAAATCATATCACCTTTATCTTCTAGGAAAGAAATAGAAAGTAAATTCTTCTTCAAACCTAAAACATATAGTATGTTATTGAGATGAATGCTTCCACTGGTCTCTAGCTCCAATGAAGTAGGCCCAATTCCTTTCATTGGATAACTCTTCTTGTCTCCAAGTTCAATTGAATGAGAGGAGTTTCCTTTTGACAAAGTCTGGAGTTTATTACATTGGCCTCCTCCGAGAGTCATTAGGAGGCTTCCAAGAGATATGAACCCTTTCTTCATAACAACTTCTAGATCTTTAACAAGAGTGCCAACTAAGATGTGGTCTTCAATCTCCTTCTTGCACCTTAGCTCTGATTCCATGTTGGAAAATCACAATTTTTGTAGATTATAGTTGATTTTCCCATCTTGATAATTACTTGCGATGTTAGTTAGCGTTTTATTACTCTTTTATTTATTTTTCATTAAGAAACTACCAAAATAATGAAGATCACAAAAGACAAAATACACAAGATATAGACTCCAAGCCAGGGCAAAACCCCTCCAAGAGGAAAACTCATAAATAATACTCCTCTTCTTATAGAATCAATTTCAAAATGAGACTTCCAAGTCCCAAAGACCAAATCTAAAATTCTTCCCAAGCACCAATTCATCCCTTAAACAAGATCTCCTTCAAGCAAGATGAAATCATCTAAAGTCAACAAAGATCAAACCTCTTCAAAGTCTGCTCCAACTAGGTCTCGACCTTCAGCTCAAATTTGCAATTTCAGCTTTCAATTTTCGGTCCTACAGTTAGCCCATAAACCCTATATTATCACACTTGTGGACATAATTAGGTTTGATTTCAACCTTCCTTCATTCACTAGGTTTTTCTCCTTGTTTTCTTGTCCTTTGCACTTGTTTCTCTTCTTCTTTGATTGCAGATAAAACTTTTTGTGCTTGATGTGCCAAATGAGTCGAAGTTCCTTCTTATTTATAGTCTTGTTGAGGGTTCGAATAAGCTTCCTTTGGGCCAACTTCTCCTTTGTAGGGTTGACTTGGTCTTGGAGGATAAATTGGCTTATTAGACTAACAAATAATATTTTTATTTTGATACAACAAGTCCAAATGGGACTGTAATACATGACATAAATTCTTATTTGACTCGATAAGCCCTAGAAGCATGAAGAACATGCTTTGACCTAGAATTTGAGCATGAAATTGACCTAGAATTTGAGCATGAAACCCATGCTTGAATAAATAGAATTCTTCTTCTCTTTTTACATAAAATATACAATGTCATGTTTACAAAGGCTATTATGAAGACTGAATCTAGTTACATTCTCCAACATCTAAACCCGATCTCCTAAGTTACCTTAAGGAAGTGAAGTTATCAAAATCCATATTCCTTCAATCACCTAAAAAAATATTTTAAATACCACCATTATATTTTGCTACTTGAGAGCTTTCCAATAATATAAAATTCATTCAAATATGAGCTTTGGCTTTGAAGTTATGACCACTTGAATATTTGTCTTTCAAGTGCCACATCAGGCTTCATACCATCCCATGTGGCAGACAAATGTCACCCCTATTCCCATGTGTTGCCATCATACAATTTCTTGTCAACAACCATTGTGGCGTGCCCATCTCCACTATTCGACATATTGACCATCAACCCCCTCGAGCAATACTTCACTGGTTTGAACTTATTTACTTGTCTCCACCCAACCCAACCCTAGGTCATTAGTGGATAGAACATGACATTTTCATCATATGTCTTATCCATTCACTAATTCAAAGGCCCCTAGGCCCCTAAAACAATTTAACACACATTCCTTCAACTTAACCCGACGTTTGATGAGCTAACATCGCTATATCCGATAGGTTGGATCCTGATGCCCCAATGCTCAATCTCCTGATAGAATGATAGTCAGGCCATTGGAGCACCTAAGAAGACATGAAAAAATTGTTGATATCGATAAAGCAATATCCTAATACCCGAGATCCACATCATTCCTGACCACATCACCTTACCATGCCTATACACCATGTCATCACCACATTAATATGTCAATTGACATATGTTAACTATCGAGGGATTTCTCTATCAATTGGGTAGGGAAAAGGTCGTAAGTGAACATATGCCTATACGACCTTTTCCCTACCCAATTGACATATGTTAACTGTGGAGGGATTTCTCTACTAATTGCCTCCATTGATGAAAACTGCATTGGGCTTGTTGGTATCAAGGTTGCAATAGGGGGTGTTGCGATGTATTGATGGACACCTGACATTTTGATCACTAATACACTATCATCTCGATGATGGGAAATTCTTTGTTAGATGATGGTTGTTTTGCAATATTTGTTTGTATCAAGAGTTCATGTTGGTCGCAGCTTGAAGTATCACTTGATATTAATAGCCCAATATGTTGACTACCAATAACTTGCGTACCTGACTTAGGCACCTGCTGGTTAAGTGCATGGTCATGAACCCCTTATTGGCCCATATGACTAGGGGCTAGTGCTAGAGTTTCCAAACCCCAAATTTCCAGATCACTCTCGCTACTATTCTGACTTATGATCACTCATTGGATTAGATAGACAATGTCAATAGACAAGATAAGCCCTCATTATTAAAAAGGTGTATTAGGATCTATTGATATTGGGAGTTTACAAAGGGGTTGTTAAGGGTATTACCTAACTCCCAACACTCTAATAGGTCGAATTCCTGATAATGGATTGTTAACTAATGGTATGATATTCATTTACGGATGGGTATTTATTGGCATTGGGGCATTCACAGTGAATGTTACTTGTTAGGTAGTCCTAATACCCAACTCCTAATAGATTTATTCTCCGATACTTGACATCTAGAGGCTTAATAACCCATTTTGTCTAGGCTCCTAGTCACAAATCTTATTGAGCCATGTGACTAGGGATTGGGTCAAAAGACTTCCATCCCTAAACTTCTAAAACTTCACCCATACATCCCTAGAATTCTTACGGGGTAATCCATGAATTTTTCTATCTCCCAATAGGCTCTCAAGTTGGTTTTAACTTTTAGAGGATTGAAACTGACTATGACAGGGTACAAAACTTTCCTAAATACTTTTGAAGGCCCAAAAACCTTAGAAAACCTATAAAGGCTTCCCACACACTATCTTCAATAAGACATTTTCCAAAAATAACATAATAAGGATGTTGCTTAATTGTTTGATTCCATCACTCGCCTGGTAAAATCCATTCACATTCAGAATACAAGAAGAACCTTAGAGCTCAATTCAACCTTTGATTTCTAATTCGTGGTACAATGTGATTTTAAACTATCATAGGAAACATGCTTTAATGGGTACTTCTACCTCCAATGTTCATTCATGAATGGAATAACCATTTATAACCAAGCATAATTGTACATTAACTCAACTCATCACTTATACATGTTCAATAAACCATCTTAACCAGTTTTAGCTCATCATTACAACCATACAAAAGATTCCGGCATAACAACCTTCATGAAGCAATGGAAAACCATATCATTTCATTGACAAAGGAATAATACACTTATCTTGATCTCTTAAGTTCACTAGAAACTAAAGAAGGGTGAGCCAAGCTCCACCCCACCATAATCTTAGCTACACTACAATATTTCTTGCAGCTAACCACTCTTGAGCCAAATCTGATGCCTTAAGGCAAAGCTTCAATCTGTATTTAATAGGGTTCAAAACATGGTAGAGTACATGAAGGGCACTCCACTTCATATTTAGAAAATCAATGCTCAACTTTTCAACTATTGAATTGGGGCCTGTTAACATTCACAATATAGCCATTACAAGCCTAAACAACAAGAAAAGGGATCCCTTCTCTACATCCATAGTACTTTGGCGCTTCACCCTTTTCCTAATGCTTTATGTGAAAAATCACGACAAACTATCTACACACATTTCCGGCCCCTCCTTCAGCCTAAAGGATTCGGTAGGTTGACTTCTTTCTTCAAATCAGGTCATCCATGACCTTATACGGGTTGTTGATGCTCAAAAGAATTTATCTCACCTTATGCTTAGAGCCACAAACTTAGACCACATGTAGTTTTCAATATAATTCATAGGTTGCTTTGCTTCATACGCACAATGTTCTGCTCACTTGCACATACTCAAAAACTCTTTGTCTGCTTTGCCTTCTATCTTTCTTCACCATCCCCTACTTCCAACCACGAGAATTCAATTTCCTTCCTTAGGCTATGTAGTCATCCATAAACCTCTGGAATGTGTACGTGGCCTATGCTCCTTGGTAGTTTGGTGATTCAGTTGCAAGACCAAAGATTTGGCTAACTAGTTCGATCGGATAGGAAAAATCTCCCAAATTTCATAAGGATCTGTGTTGGTTGCACCTCTTCTTCAACATTAACAAAATATTTGAAAAATGCATTTACAATTGTCTTGGATTTTTGACCCATTTACAATTACTTGCCTCTATGGGATCATTAAGATAATTAAATACAATATCAATGGGGAATTACTGAGAGGGGGTTACACTTTTTAGATGAAAAGAAAGGTGTTCTTAACTAAAAGAAACACTCCAGATGCAATGGAACAATATGTTCATGCCAAAAATGTATGGAAATAATAGATCTAGGAAATGCAACAACTTGAGCTGAAGATCTCAATCATTATTGGGCGAAACTCTTCAAATGGGCTCTCATACCATGCTTAAGAAAGCAAAGTATTCCATTTAGGACAAACACCTTCAATAATCACTTACACAAATAGATCAAAGATCATAACACCAAAAATTGTACGTGATTAAAGCACTCCCAAAGGGAAATAGTCCACAACCCTTACCAACATGGCCACTTGAGGCAATTTTATTAATGCAATTTCTTTTTGTTTTACATAAGAGAGTTTTCACATTCGGTCATCAACCATGACCCTCCATGTCCTTTAAATAGAGATCATGGACCAATCAGATGTTAAACCACTAATCAATAGGCATCAATATTAAGGAGAATATGAACTTTTGAATCACTCTATGTCTATAATATATCATAATCATCAAATTTTAATGCAACTAGTGCATATTAAATAAACACACTTCTATCTAATAGACACATTAAATCAAGTTAAAATTAGCCAACTCTTATGTGTCTAAATAACCTAATACAATTAAAAAAATACCCTAATACAATTAAAAAAACTATAACTTACAATAATTTTTTTTATAAAATTTAAAACAAATATTTTTAATAAAAAATATAAATTTATCTACTTATTAATTTTCTTTTAAAATAACACCCTACTTTTAAATAAACATTTAATACTCCATGAAATAAACACTCATTAATATGGCATTAAACAAAAATCTTAGAAAAACATGGTTAAAACTTTCACATAAATAAGTTCCAAACTCCTACCATGGCTATGAATCCTCGAATCCAAATCGAAGCTAAGTAGACTGCATACCTAAAAACACTAATCATGTTCCAAACTAACATAAAACATTTGAAAAGAAAGCGCTAGCCGGCCAATGATCAAACTGGAAACTTAAAAAAAAATCTAATCATTTCGGTCAGATTCTCCATTAGCTGGCGCTATCGCCGAGTTGCCTGGTGCTGGAGACAGCTTCAACAACCATCGCTGGATCTCATCTAGCTTACTGTCTTGCATAATCATGATAATTTGCAGGTTTTTCATCTCCTTTTTTTATATTGGGCATACCTTGGGCTATTTTTGCCATTTCTCTCGCTAGTTGCTCCAGAGCCCTGGCAAGTAAGCGCTTCAAAACCCAGTACACATGCAGGGCTTGCCTGTAAAGCATTATCCTGCCTCTGGTGTGCCCTGGGTCGGGGATAATGTCCCCCCATTCCTCCATCTTTGGCTCAGAATCCTCGTCCATGAGATTGTCTTCCATCTCCTGTATTAGCCAACGGATGTCAGTGTCCGTCCCTTTTCTATAAGCGCGAGCGGCTTCTTGGACAACCGTCTTAATAGATTTCCTACCTCGCCTATGACTTGCTGGCGTCCAGGTTGTCGGTTCGCTTCTACCCGACTGGCTCTGACGCCCTCTGCTTCCACGACCCCTGCCTCTACCCAGGCGAGCCATCTCTTCCTTTACGACCTCCTGTTTACAAGAATCAACAACAAAAGTTAGCTTTCTAGGAGCTACTATCTTCCCATAAGTCAGCATGTCCTTGTCGCTTAGTCTTCCTTCCCCACTCCATCCTCCCCTAATGTTCTGGATAATTGATGGTCTCTCCCCCCTTGGACTAAGGTAGATGGGCAAGCCCTCTGTCATCCTGTCCTCCGCATGGATTGCGTTCTTAGTTTTCTCAGGCTGACCCTCTGCCCTACCAAGACATTCCCCTGGCATGCCTAAGCTTTGATCCTCTTGCTTCCTCTCCATGCAAATTTCTGACCCGTTCAGACATAGTCCCTCCCCTGTAATTCCCAACTTTCTCCCCTCCTCCAACTTACTATGTATGGCAGAGTTAATTGCAGACCCACTCAAACTTGACCCTTCCCTTACAGATCCAAACTTTCCCCCCTTCTCCAACATACTATGCATGACAGAGTGCAATCTAGGAGGTGAGCCAGAGGAAACACACCTGGAATGAAGCTTCACTGCTGGAGATCCCGACGCCCTCGCTGCTCTGTTCTCCTCCTTCCTTTGCTGCACACTGAGCTCCCTTCCTACCCTCGCCACCCTCATGTACCCCTTCCCATCTGCCCTACGTCCCATCCCACTACTGCTGCCGATTCTCCCCTCCTCTCCCCCACTCCCCTACCACTTCGTTGCCTTAAAAGTCCCGCAGGCATGCATGATGCCACCACATCCAATTAATTTATGATGAGGGCAGTAGGTGGCCATCCCAGCCGTCCTCTCCCCTGTAATGTCCACCTTTTCGTACTCTCCTCTTTCATCCACCCTGATTGGGGATAAATTAAAACAATTATAAAAATTATAATAATTTTAATATTAATCTATTTAAAACATTCATTTTAAATTTTAATTACTAAATTAAATTAGATAATCGATCACTATCTCAAAGTGGTTGATAACTCCTAGCCTTTATGTTAAAGATCAAGTAGTCTCCAAGACCTTTATGTAAAAATCCAACCCGTTTAAACTATAATGAATAACTTACCTAATAAAAAAATAATTATCCAATGTATTTACATTAAAAAATAAATAAATTTAATATTATATATTTTAAATTTAATTATCATAATTTTCATTTTAATATATTAATATTGAAAAAATCAAAATAAATTTAAAATATTAAAAAAATTAATTAATTTAATAATTCCATTATTCCAATAATAAAGTGAAAAGGTAAAAGAGATTCCAACGCAATCAAGAAAGCTAAGGTCTTTTATCCCAAAGAGCGCACATGGGAAAGGAAATAATTCTTATGCTAGACAGCCCACTTTTATCATTGAACACAATTTCTTAAAATATTTTTTTTTTTGCCTTACTTTAATGTATGAGTAAAATGATTTTTTAAGTTAGATTTTTAAAAATTTGAATTTAATTTTAAATGTTTTTGAGATTTTTTATGTGTTAAATTATCTATATATTCGAAAATATATTTTAAATAACAAAAATTCTTAAAAATATATGTTAAACAGAAATTTTTAAAACTATATTTCTCAATTTTAATAAATTCCCATGAAAAAATCTAATCTGAACTATTTTTTTAAAAATCTTAAAATACATAATATATATATTAATAAATTCAAGGTGGATTGAATGCAGGCTGGCACAAGTCTAGGCTGAATTGAACGTAAGAAAAACACTGACTTCCAATCGGACGAGAGTGCAGTCCAATTTCTTAAAATCCAGGTCGATAGTTTGTCGCTTGGACGGACACGTGGCAAATTTTAGGATCTCTACCATGCTGGCACAAAGATGGGGCACTAGTTACCAATTTCCAGGAGTAAGTTCGTTACTTCACGGATCGAATAATCTATTAAAATTCGTCCAATGGTGACGTACCCCGATCGAATCCATCCCATTCATTTTGAGGTACAAATACAGGCAGTAAGCAGAGCCGGAGACTCGAAGCAACCATGGATATTGGTAGGATTTGCAAGGCGTGTGGAAGGAATCCATTTGCATTGATTCGACATCCCTGTGAACAACGATCACCAAGATCGTTCTTCAAGTTGTCTTCATCTTCTTCTGCATCGTTGTTCTCCTCGAAAAGCAAGAATCTTGCAGCTCTAACGTTCAATTCTAACTCTGACTTGAGAGGAAGAAGGCACTTGTGCGGGATTTCGAACTCGTGCCGGTCAAGGATGGACGTTACTCCTGTTACTCCTCTGCATACTGCGCAGGTAGATTTTCCGGTCAGGTTTTATCCTAATTTTTTGTATGTACGGCGCGAATATCTTTCGTTCTTTCTTTCTTGAAATCTGGATTATTTTCTTGAATTTACAGATTTTAGCCGCATACTGTGATATAATCTTTCCTAGCGAGAATTTTGAAAATTGTGAAAAAAAAAGGTTTAGGGGCTTAATTTCGTCATTTGGCTAATTTGTTTTATTTTTGCAATTTTGTTTTTCCACGTCGACAATCTCCATTTTTTTTTCCTTTTAGCATTTGCTAAATTGAGCCGGGTTTCTATGCTTCAAGATTTCTTTCCCTGGCAACACATTTCAATTCGAGATGAAAAAATAATATACGCTGTAGATGCTGTAGGATTGCCTGAAAGATCAAACGCAATTCTCGACTGCAAATTTTAGACTGTTCCTCTCAAAAGTGAGTGCTGTATCCTCTCCAGTACATAATACTTTATGTTTAGTCTCTAATAGAGACCACCAGGGTCCATGTTTGTCAAAACTAGAAGATCCAGGTCTGTCCATACATATATGTGAGTGTGAATCATAAATTAAGATGAGAAAGTACTATGTTTTCCACGTAATCTGCACCTTAGTAAAATCAGGTTAAAAAAACCTGTACATTCCTTTTACCAAGTAAGACTGTGGAACATATATTGCTGCAAAGGGATACATATAGAACTAAACTATCCTGCAGGCTTCCTGTATACCTCCAAATGTTCAAAAATGATATGCATAGGAGAGAAATAACTCCAAAAATCATCACGTGAAGAAAAATTTAGAAGAAGATTCCTTCTACACCGAGCATGCTTCCAATTTACCGTAGGAGAAGAATGAAAAGGGAAAAACAAAACAGTCCCCTTGAATGATCGTATAACCTTTTCAGAGGAAAAAACTGTTCTTCAGCAGATGAGCATTTGGAAGGGAATGGATTAGATGATAATGTTGAAGTGACGCTTCCTGAATAGGATAACCATCCTTAACTTGAAGCCATGACCCTGATCCTTCAGTTATCTGAATTCCTTTCTTTGACTTTGAATCTACTTCCCTGTTAAGTTCTAACTTCTCTGTATACATGTTCAAAGGGAGATGTAGTTAAAAACAGTCAGGGAAATATTGGAAATAGAAACAATATTTTCCATTACTCTTTTTCCATTCATCCAGTTTATAACAATCTTACAGTCCCCAAGCGGCTGGAAATTTTGAATTTCCTGTCATGCTGCCAGTTTTAGAAGAAGTCGGAAAATGTTGAATTCTGTGAAATTATTGGATCCTTGCCCTCGGCCAGCACTGAAAGTGATGACATATGTATGACTGATTTGAATTATACCTCCTGCCCCTCTCTTTTCTGGGTACCTTGACTAGCTCCATTGTTAAAATTGGCAACTAGGGCCAAACTCCATGTGGGTCATCTTATTAATAGCAGCTGATATTTTTCTTGGATGCCCGTCATCGAGAGGTGTAGGATTGATCTAAAGATCATCCAATTCCCGTATTCATGGAGATATGAATTTATTTGTGTTATGGGACAATTCCTCAAGGTCGGCCAGCAACCAAACAAACCCCTCTTGTGCTCAACGTTTTAGTATAAATAGAGGTGGCCTTCAAGTCATTTCTACACACTCACTTGGGATCTCTTCCTCTCTACTTGTCTTTGGGTTTTGGTAGGAAGAGAGATCCTAAGGGATAATGCTGCCCTGATGGAAAAAGGATCTACGCTGCCTTAATGAAGAGTCCCTAGATGCAGAAAGGAAGGGAGATCTAGAATGGTGAAGGAAGGCTACATAACGTAGCAAGGAAAGATCTAATTGCTGGTCTAGAAAGAGACCCTATCTGCTGTACTAAAAGGTTCCTATACGCAGCCCTAAGGAGAGATCTATACGCTGTTCAAAAGAGCCCTAGCCACATTTCTGTTTGTGCCCTAATCACAGTCCATATACGCCCTAACTGCTGGCCTTATTCCGCACTAGATGTTGCCCTACATCCGCAATTTAAGAAGACTCTTATATGCTGGAAATAGGAGGCCTTATCTCCCTAGACGCAGTCCTCTAATATGCAATCTCAAGAGGCCTCTATGCTGTCCTAACTGCAGTCCTCAAAGGTGATATAATCCGCAGTCAATGAGGGTTCTATGCAGCAAGAGGAGGATTCCTATACACTGGAAAGAGGAACCCTTAACGCAGTCAAAATAAGACTATTCAAGCATGCCCCAGCCGCAGCCATGGAGGAGTCTTACCACATCTATCAGACCTCATATTTGGACAGCAACAACATCAAGCTTCAGGCAGATGAGGAAGGTCTGAAAGTGGTTTGTATGACATGGAGAAGAGTGCTGAAGGATATACGTTGAAGTCTGTCCAGCAAGGCAGCATATGTTAGGACTGTGTTGATAATAGTACAGTCACTTGGATGGAGAAAGGGGTGTGAACTTGATGAAGGTTATGAACGGTAAATTCTATGAGAGAAATCACTGCGTTGAAGACCTTGGTTGGAAACCTTTGCAGCAGCAAAGGGGACTGTTAGAGGGCAGATTAATATAGGCCTATGTTAGTGACATTGGTGGAACTTCGTCATTAATAGAAAGCAGATTGAAGAGCTGACCGTATGAAGGTAGAGACTTTCTTGTGAGCAGCAGAGGAAGACTGTGTGTTAGGCCGTAGGCCATAAAACCACAGTCAATATTTCGTATGAGTATTTGAGTGCTCAGATCATTAGCATAATATATATGGAGCTGTCATGCTGCTGAAGCTATTAGAGGACTGTTTGATGCTGCTGTAATATAAGATGGACAGAGGTAGTGTTATGGATTGGTTCAACTGACAAGAAGCAGCATGATGGTGTAAGGGTCTCACCTTGAAGGACCTTATGCTGCAAATCTGTTGAAGATTGAAGGCTGCTCTCCGAGCTGCAGTCCTTGGTGTCAGGGGTATAACTGCATTATGTCATCTTCATGGTGAAGATCTCTGCTCTTATCTAGTCAAGTCAAAGTGTTGACTTCTGATGTATACGTACTATCTCTCTCTCTGCTGAACTATTGAAGAACATATAAGAAGAATTAATCAAGGGTTTCCCCACATTGGGGTTTGTCCCTGGCTAGCACCACATCTTGTGTCCTCTTGTCTTGGCTTGTCTTCTGCGATTTATGTTTATGTTCTATCTCCAGTTTACTTTAACGCTGATGTGATTGCTAATCTGGAAAAGATATTGAGCTAACTGTGAAAATTGAAATAAATTGCTCTAGTCATAGAACATACCTAAAATTAACACCCATCAAACTACCTCAAGACTCCGGATCTGTCTATTTGAGGTTGAGTCAGCTGCCTAGGTATTGATAATTTGGATACATAATGAAACTAGAAAAGATAAATTTGGCTTGAGTAGCACCTTGAATTGGGAGAATGTTTTTCTCCTCAAATATCCATGCATGACAGGCTAACCATATTCCCTCGGAGATGATTGATGGAAGACCTTTTAATTCCTTCAAGGCTAGATTGTGAGTACATAACCTAAGACATTCTTCTACAGAGGTCTTCTGCCAGCTGTCCTTACCTGTTTAGGAGTCCATCTCACTCTAGAGTCTATACTTCTCTGGATTAGTTTGAGGTAGTGAGAAGACGTGATATGTTTTCTTCATTGTTTTTGTGAAGAACACATCTGCTAGGACCTTCTTTGTTCCTTTTTTGGAGATTTTCCCCCACTAGAGCCTTGTGTTTGGTATTCAGCCACATAAAGATTCGGCACTTGGAGGGAGTTTTAATCTACCACATATTCTTCCACTACCACTGAGTATCTTCTCTGTTCTGATAGCTTGTAGTCCTCAACTCACCCCACCCAGGGATCTATTTCAATTCTTACCTTGTCACCTTTCCCTATTTTCCTTCTAGAGAAAATGTTTGCACCATTTCTTTTTGTTGACAACCAAACCTGCACAGTAATGTCAATGGAGACTTGGTACAACTAGACACAATGGCTATTGTTGCCTCAGCATTCATGTCTTTTGCTTTGGGTTGGTTCATACCAAGTCTTGGGGGTATCCTTATCTCTGCCTATGACCTATGGATGGAATCAACGAAAGAAAACTTGGTTCAACAAGCACATAAAACACAAATGTAAGCTAGCAAGTCAGTGGAGGGATCCGGAAGACTAGTGCCTACTGTGGGCCATGGAGTCAAATAGAACAAGAGCTCCTGTCCATGTCGTGATGGAGAATTCTAGTGAGGCATCCACAAAGGACGAGTCCTACTAGAGTAATGTGACTCGATACTGTCCTCAACATTGAAGAAACAGCCTTATCCTAGTTGCTAAGATGTAATGGAAGGGGGAGGGGAACTTAATTTACCCTACAAACGTTCAAGCTATGGAAACAATTGCTCAATTTCGCAATAGTTTCATTAAGAGTAGGGGAAGAATATCCACAAGTCTCATAAAATTAACTCAATTACGCATAATGTGAAGGCTGTAAAAATTAATCAACAGAGTTTAACACACAAAATAGAGAGGTTTTGTGTATCAGGTGCTCAGGTTTTATTCATTTTCAGGACTTCTAGCAGTTACAAGCAACGGAGAATTGATCTCAAGGAATCCAACCAATGTATTTCCTTATTTAATAGATTTCTGCTCCTTTGTAATCTGTGTCATAAGTCTGAGAATACATGTGCATGCTACTCAAAATAACCATGAAGTGCACTTCTGGGTTCAATCTGCCCTCAGACTATCAGATCTGAAAAAGTCCTGTACATGTTGGTAAATGAGTTGGATTGGATCATCATACAGTTTTCATCTATCTTGGTCTTTTTTGGGTGGAAAAATTGGAGGGATTGGCATGTAGTGCCCATTTTAGTGGCAGGTCTTAGTTTAGAAAATTTGGATCTGGAACCTTCCAGAGCCATTTTGAGGCATCAAATGGCATTTTTTGGGATTTTATTATTTTAATGGTCAGAACTTGTATCCACACCCTTGGTGTTGATCTACGTACTGAAACCTTTCCAACAGTGTGGAAATCACCTCAATCAGAGCTTGTATACAAAAGTTATGCCTCTCGCAAGTTGACCTACCTTCTTGACCACTATGGTACAAGTGGATTCCATGTCAGTCCCAATTAACCACATATGGACTTTCAAGAAGATTTTAGAAGGTCCAAAACCTTATCACCAATTGAGGTTGAAGAAGTCAAAACCCTAACCATAGATGGCCTCTGTTAAATACCAGGCTGCTAGGAGGAGGAGTTCCATTCTTTAGCATTGTGCTTGTTCCATATTATGCAGAACATCTATGAGTGGTATTTTGTGAGAATAACAAAGGAGGAGGGGGATTCTGTAGCAGCCATTTAGGCTGCAGTGTCAAAAGATAACTCCATAATGAGTTCCCATTCCTTTGTATGTGCATTTTTATAACTGAAGCAAGGAGAAAAGAGCATAGGCCTCACTTTTTAGTTGGGTTTTCTCTCGTATTGGGTTTCCCAGGATAAATTGTGTTCATTTGTGTGGACGGTAGTGTATATGTGCCTGTTATTTCATTTTTGTATTTCAATTAATTCATAAATTCAGGCAAGGCTAGTAATTAATTAATCTGGGATCTAGGGAAAATTAGTTTGCATAGTCTAAGATTTCAGAATATTATAAGATCCACTGTGACAAACCATTCTAGTGGAATATCCATGGCAGTTTACAGATTAGTAACCTGCAGATGTGCCGCGGCCCATGATACTTCTAGCTTTAGACTCTCATAACACTTGCTGTTCACCAACACCACAGATCTGTTTATGAGTGAATGATGCACCTTCTCGCTTAGCTTAGAAAATGGACCAGAAATGCATGCATGGATATTGAATTTTGTGTATAACAGACCTCTGCAGCTGCATGTTAGTTTACATGCTTTTCTTCACGGGATGCCAAACTAATTAGTGATAGGTTGTGACTGCATTTCTGAGTATTAAAATAACAACCATTTCACACCTAACTACACCTTGATCTGCTGTTCATTCAGTGCATGATCGACCCTTTGCAGGGTATACGACACCAAGTTTCATTTCATTAGAGAGGATAACATTAGGAACTGCGTCTTTCACCTATTAGGGATATTCTCGGAGATGATTAGAAATAGATTCAGTAATGTACTAAGGGGCATGCCCTACGAACTGCTATGAAGTATTTGGTTTGGCAGACCATGTACCCATGCTTTATTCTGATGATTCCCAGGCCAAGGTGAGGTGCTCTGACTGCTGGAAATATCCTCAAGCCATGAAAAAACAGGGTATGAACTGCCAACCTTAATCTGTCTTTTTAGAAACTCTGATTTGTATAGCATCATTAGTTTTACTAAATGAATCCTTTGCTAATATACTTGTAGTGCATAGAGAACTCATCGGTGCCGTTGCTGCAAATATCCTTCAAATGGGTCTGAACAGAACTTCCCACATATGCACCTCCTCATTAGATATGATGCAACAAACAGATCTGCATTACCAGTCACAAGTGTGTTCTCCATGCTACCTACAAATACCCTCACCCAATGCGATCTCATTTGCTGAAGATAGCAACAGTTTTTCCCCTCAAAAGTAGCATATTCTCTTCCATAAACAATAGCCTCAAGTCATTCTGCATCCATGAAACTTCTGGAAACCTACGGCACTTAACTTCATGCTGTTATGTGAGGTACAGATCGGTATGATACTGTTTCCTGTTTGCATATCATGGTATACAATAGAAATAAGGCTCAAGCATGTCTAATCTGGCAGTGCCACCCACGCGAAGAAAAGGCTTCAAAATCTGCGTTTTATGGACCGAAAGACTCTTGAACAGCTGGTGCAAAAATCATGCTAATATCATGCATTAATCTTTCACACCATGGCAATGTTGCACGAAGCGGGGACATTTTTTGAAAGCGAAGTGTCGGAAGCATCATTTTCCAAAAATCCTCTGAAGCGAAGCGTCTATATATATATATATATATGTTACACTGACTGTGGAAGGGGGGGACGAGTTTCCAGGACGGCTAGAGTGTACCCCCAAATTTTCAGGGGACAATAGGTTGGGGACAACAAGTGCGACAACTAATTTTTATATTTATTAAAAAACTAAAATTAAAATAAAATGTAGTAATTCAGCATAAACATGAATGATAAATTAAAATAGAAAAATTAGAACTATTACTAATTTTGAAATTCAAATCACAAAATTAAATCTAAAGTCTAATACTATCTAATCATCATTGCGCATCACAACAACAAATCTAGTCATCATTGCCCATTGTCGAGAACTTGAGAAGTGCTATTAGTCTGCTACAACCTACAATCTACTACTGTCTACATAATCATTGTATGATGCATGATGAATCATTACAAAATTTAAATAGCACCTAAAATTTAATAAAATTGTAAACATGACCAAGTCATTAAAATTTAATTATAAATGCCAAACAAAGAGTCTAGAAATTAAGAACCTTGTGGGACCTGTCATCAGTGTAATATATATCATAATCATTCAGAATCACTATTATTTACAGAGCACAAAGAGTATTACCATCCCATCTATTTACCTTGTAACACTGAGCGTTAAAGGTGAGTTAGCTATTGTAATGTTTATTTCCGGAGTAACAAATGTTATGTACAAAAGTAATAATGTCATAAAGTGAAAAAAATTATATATAATAAATGATGTTTACGTTAATGTATTCAGGGAATTAGTTGATTGGTTCCTAAAATGAATAATGAAACTTGCTACATATATAGACAACACCACTAGTAATTTAGTAGCACATTGATAAATCTTATCTCTCATCTATTCTTTCTTGCTTGTCTTTTGCATATATTTAACATGGTATTAAAGTCATGGTGATTGTGTGTTATGAAACCAACTCACAAAAGGATAGAAAAGATAGATCAACGACTTCAAAATCAGACTCTTCGAGGGGGAAACCTCCTTTACATTACACAAATGAACAATTATTGGATGATACAAATGACAAAACCTCCTTTCTGTATATAGGAGTCTAACGGGTCCCAATAAAATCAGAGCCTACATAACAATAATATTGTAGGGGCACAACAATAACAATATTGGGCTTCTATGGGGCATAATAATAACAACATGGGGATTATATGGGCGCAATAATACAATAAGGGGGTTGCATTAATAACAATACGGGGTTACACTAGTGGTATAAGAACCTAACATGCCCCTCCTTCAAAAAGTGTTGTTCTCAACGCTTGAGTAGTTCTGGATGCTTTTGTATAAAATTCCCATCCTCCCATGTCGAATCTTCAGCGGGTAAGTTCTTCCACTTGATGAGATACTCTAAAATTGATCGATTCTGTAGCTGTCGATTTCTTGTTTTTGTGACTGCTTCCGGTTCCAATATGATTTTTCCTTCCTCGTCAAGTTCTAGCAATATTGTTTGAACTAGGATCTTCTCACCTATAACCTTTTTTAAGCATTAAACATGGAAAACTGGGTGCATTCGGGAAGATGCAGGAAGCTCCAATTTGTATTCCATAGTACCAATCTTTTGTAACACTTTGTACGGACCATAATACTTTGGTGATAATTTATTATCCTTCTTAGCTTGCTTGAGGGACATTTGTTTGTATGATTGTAGTCATAGAAATACCCAGTCACCTACATCAAAAATTCTTTCGCTGCGACGTTGATTTGCTTGTTGTTTCATTCTATTCTGCGCCAAAGTGAGGTTATCATTTAAGAGTTTGAGAACTTGTTGTTGATGCTCAATGTGATACTGCTTGAACCTTAGAATTTTTTTTTAAAGACAATGTGATGGATGGTGGATGATGTCCATAAAGTGCCATAAATGGGGTCATTTTTGCTGCAGTATGGAAGGAAGTGTTATACCACCATTCAACCAGAGGTAACCACTTGACCCATTGTGTTTGTTTATCGGATACAAAGCAACGAGGATATCCTTCCAAACATTTTTTCACTATCTTAGTTTGCCCATCAGATTGAGGATGATAAGATGAGCTATGAGCTAACTGTATACCCAAATATTCCACCTCTTGTACTCCAAAGAAACATTTGGAGCTTTTTGCATATAATTGTTTCTCCTCCAATAGTTTGAGCACCATGTCAACATATTGAACTTGATCCTTCCAAGACTTGCAGTAGATTAATATATCATCAAAAAATACTAAAACAAATTTTCTAAGGAAGGGTTTGAAAATGGAATTCATCAAACCTTGAAATGTAGAAGGTGGATGGGTAAGGCCAAAAGGTATGACCAAAAATTCGTAATGACCCTCATGAGTTCTAAATGTTGTTTTTGGAATGTCTTCAGTCTTCATTCTTCATTCTGATTTTATGATATCTTGAATGAAAATCCAACTTGGTGAAGTAAATTGCTCCATGTAATTCATCCAATAACTTATCAATGACAGGAATGAGAAATTTATCTTTAATAGTAAGCTTGTTGAGCTCCCTATAATCCGGACACATGCGCCATGATCCATCCTTCTTGTGTACCAATACCACTGGAGCAGAGAAAGAACTTTGACTAGGTTGAATTATACCAACCTCTAGCTTTTTTGCAACCATACGTTCAATTTCACTCTTTTGGGCATATGGATATCTGTAAGGGCTGATGTTTGGGGAAACACTTCTAGGAATCAAATGAATAGCATGATCATGATCACGAATAGGTGGGAGGCTTTTGGGAGTTTCAAATACCTTGGAATGATTGTCCAAAATGTTTTGGAGATCTGGATAAATAGATGATTTCAATGTAGGAACCTCTAGTGAACATAATTGTGCAATTATGCCCTGTTGTTCTTTCTTTAGAAGCTTTGTCATGCTGTTAGAGTTGATTATCTTTTACGGTTTCCCTTCGATACCCCTTAATTCAACTTCCGTTCCTTTCCAAAAAAAATGAAGAAAAGTTCTTGAAAATTGAAAGCTATCGTACCCAAAGATTGTAGCCATTGGACTCCTACTACAACATTTGCACCACCCATTGGAATGGAAAGCATTGGACTATTCAAGACATATTTTCCCATGGATAGCTTGATATTATGGCACTTTTTAGAGCAACTTATGGTTCCTCCATTTGCAACCATTACTTGACACTATGGTGTTGGATATAGGAAACAATTCAATTCCTTGGCTATCTTACAATGAATAAAATTATGGGTACTACCCGAATCAATCAACAATATTACCTTTTTCTTCTTGATATGCCCTTCTATCTTGAGAGTTTGAGGAATGGTAATTCCTGTCAATGCATTACAAGATATGGTCGGATTCATTTCTTCTTTTTCTGGGATTGGTTCCTGGTGTAACTTCTCTTCTTTTGATGTTTCGTGTTCCTTTTCTTGCTCCTCCTCCCCATCTATGTAAATTAATTTATTTTCAGCACACTTATGACCTTTAGTGTATTTTCTATCACAATTGTAATAAAGCCCTTTTGCTTTTTTTTTTCCCCAATTGTTATGGTGTCAACCTTGTAGGTGGTGAAAGGCTAGGAGAAACAACACTTCCATCTTTATAGTTATGAGTGGTAGGCTTCCTTGTTTCCATAATTTTGCTTTCCATTTTTCTTGCAAATGAATCAGGTTCCCAAAGGCAAACCTCATGTTGGATGTTATCCTTTAAAGTCCCTATGCACACATCAATCCTATGCTCCTCTGGAATATATTTTACCCTTATATTCAATTTTTTGGAAGTCCTCAGTGTGCTCCATAATTGAACCCTTTTGTTTGAGATTTATCAATTGGCTAAAAAAGGTTACTTTTTGCATCCTCATAATGTGCTATCATTTCTTTCGTAAAAATTGCCCAAGTGACAAATTGTTTACGAGAGCAAAGCCATCGATACCATACAAATCGATTTGGTTTCAAATATAAAGTTGCAATGCGTACCTTTTGTGTGTTTTGCACATTATGGAGGCTGAAATATTGCCCCATTTGTAGTATCCATGTTATGGGATCCTTGCCATCAAACTTCCTCATATCGATCTTTGGAACATGGTGGGTCTTCAATCCAACGTTAGAGTCTATGAAATCATGATTAACATTTCTTTTGTTCTTATCATGTGTTTCCTTTACTACCCTTTCACCATTAGTAAGCATTGCTGGTAGCAACTTTGTCAAATCTGTCTTCAAATCTTCCATGTTGCCTTTAAGTTTTTCTTCTATACCATCCATCTTAGCTTCCATGCCCTTTGAATTCCTTCAAACTAATTTTTCAACCAAACTTATGCAAAACTTTAAAAAAACTACACACCTTTTTTCACTTTGTAGGAGCTCGATATTAAATTCGTTGTATCTCTGTAATTTTAGATCTCCAAGGTCTAAAATTGCGCCTTGCGGTAGCCCTCTTTCCAACCTCGCAAGTCTGATCAAGATTGAATTCGTCAAGGAAGAGTTATGCTAAATCTCCCACGATGACCTGATTATAGACTGGTTCAGTAGAGCGAACTTGTACAAAGTTCCACGTGTCACTTTTCGACCTTAGGACCTGAAACTGATACACAAAAAACTACATGCTGTCCTCTTTTTGTAACTTATTACATAATTTCAATTTGATGCTCAGAGAGAAAGTTATGACGATTTTCCCCAGGTCACCTGTTTGGGATGTAATTCGGGAGCCTGCGAAAACCCTAAATATCTTGGACCATATCTCTGAAAATATAGTGAAACAAGATCTGAAATTCGGGCGTGAGCTTCATTAAGATTTCGGCTCAAATGGTTTTAATTTCAGTGTTTGAACCTTCGTAGAAAAAAATTATAGCGAAAATTCCACGATGGTCAGTTTGCGATGGAATTTTGGAGCTTGCAAAAACCCTAACTTCCTCAGATCATATCTCCGAAAATATAGCAAGACAAGATTTGAAATTCAGACCCAAGATTCAAAACTCTTCGGATCAAATGGTTTTTTTTTAGCTTCTGAAACTTCGTAGACAAAAAATTATAGTGAAAATGCCATGATGACCTGTTTGGATCAGCGAAACCCTAGAATCCAAAGACTCCGATACCAAATGTTATGAAACCGGCTCACAAAAAAATAGAAAAGATAGATCAACGACTTCAAAATCAGCGTCTTCGAGGGGGAAACCTCCTTTACATTACACAAATGAACAACTCTTAGATGATACAAATGACAAGGCCTCCTTTTTATATATAGGAGTTTAAGGGGTCCCAATAAAATCATAGCTTACATAACAATAATATTGTATGGGCACAACAATAACAATAGTAGGCTTCTATGGGGCATAATAATAACAAGATGGGGACTATATGGGCACAATAATACAATAAGTGGGTTGCACTAATAATAATAAGGGGTTACACTAGTAGTATAGGGACTTAACATTGTGGCATAGGGAAATTTCAAAGATTCATGCCAAGAAAAGGCTTGTCACAGACATGGAGAAAGAGACAAGTTCAAAGTGAAGGCAAATTAATTCATGGAGTATAGTGACTATAAACTATAAAAATGAATAAGTCGTTAAAATTTAATTATAAATCCCAAATTAAGGGTCTTAGATTTCACCCTGTCACTCGACTCTTGCCTCACCTACAACCTTTGCTCAAGTTCTCTTAGCTCTGTTTACCTTTGCCATCATCAATGGGGTTCTCTGTTCAACGCTTACCTTCGCCCACTGTCTCAGACTTCGCTCGACTCTTATTTGCAACCCTCGCAACCTGTGTTTATTTGCAACCCTTGCTCGAGTTCAGTGTTTACCTGCAACTTTCACACCCCGTGTTTAACTTTTCTGTCGTGTCTCTATAATAATGTTTACCTTTGCCGCCGCTGTCTAGTGTAGTGTGTAGTATGCGGTAGGTTTAATTTAGTGTGTATGCGATAGGTTTAGTTTAGTCAATAGGTTTAGGTTGTGATAGGGTTTAGGTTTCAAAATTTGTTTTTTTTTTGACTTTAAAGTTTAGAAGTTAGGTTTTCAATTTTATTTTTTTAATTTAAACTTTTTTTTTAAAGTTTAATGTGCATGATATTGGGGGATGTCCTAAAGTCCCCCAAAAAGTCCCCAATTTTTTGAGGGATGGCGTGGAAGTCCCCAAGTCCTTGATGGACTCCCCAGCGAATTGGGGAAGTTTCCGACGAGTTCCAAAGTACCCAGAACGTCGGGATGAAGGAAACATCATGGCAATGTTGCACGAAGCAGGGAATTTTTTTGGAAGTGAAGCGTTGGAAACGTTATTTTCCAAAAATCCTTGGAAGCAAAGTGTCTATTATATATATATATATCATCACATTTATATTAAAAAAAACATCCAGAGTGCCAAATTAGTTGCAGAATATATGAAAGCGTGCATATTGTACTCAAATCAAGATAGAAATGGCATTCGTAGTACATTAATGATTAATTAGTCGAGCATCAACCATCTAGAATCTAGATTCTTGTCCTCCTATCTACCTTTGCTTCTACTTCGATTCTCTAGGGATATTAGTCAACATTGCCCAATTTTGATCAAATTGTCTAATCCAAGACTCATAATATGGTAGAAAAAGCTTAACATGCCTGATCAATGATTTTGACTCGAGTGAAGGGTAAATTTTTGCTAAGGCTATGACAAAGGAGTTCAACGATCAACAACACAACACTAGGGTACATAGAGGGCTTGGTGCTCTTGATTAAATGCCAATACATACCCTCATACATGATATAATTTAATGAAATGCCACAATCCCATTGATCCTGAAATCATGAAAACCGCCAAGTCTCCTGAATTTTGAATAGGATGTGAAATTCTATTTTCTCCATATGAAGTTTGATGAGGTTGGAACCACTCTAAAACATCCCAAGTCATTTCATAGTAATGTTAAAAATTTAAGTAAAAATGACATTACTTTAAGAATTTAACATTACCATTAGGGAGCATCTAGGAAGTGTCTAGGGAGCATCAAGGGAGCACCTTGGGAATGTCTAGGATGTTGGAAAATGCAATGTGGCAGCTATTAATTCATATTTTCCTTATTCCTTAATATTTACTTGTGAATCTTATTTATCTTCCTGTGTTTCTTTAACATATCTTTTTCATCAAATAAATATCAAGATCAAAACAGTAAAGAAAATGGACACAAATATTAGGCTCCAAGCTAGGGCAAAACCCCTCCAATGGGAAAATCCAGAAAAAACTCTTTTCTTCTTATAGAATCTGCTTCAAATGAAACAACAAAGACCCAAACCCTAGACCAAATCCTCTTCCAAGCACCAAGTCAGTCCTCCAAAGAGACCTTCCAATTAGGTCAAACTCAAACCAAATCAACTAGAGACAAACCCTTCCAGAACTGCACCATTCTCAGAATTTTGGCCCTTTTGAAATGACATTTCGGACTTACAGTCACTGCAGAAATTTTGACGCATGCAACTGCTCTAGAAACTCACACGTCTGAGAGAAAATGCCCAAAACTCGTCCTCTTTCCTTCACTAAGGTTTTCTCCTTGAATCCTTGTGTTTCACTCTTCTTTCTTCTTTTTATTGTAGATCGAACTTGTTGATGATGTATGTTAAATGAGGTCGAAGATGTCTCTATATATAGCCTTTCCAAGAGGTCGAAGAGCCCCTCTCTAGGCCGACTTGTGCTAGGAGATTTCTAGGACTTTCTAGACTCAAAAATAAATTCTATTACAAGACACATTTTGCTCGTAAGGGCCTTATAATCAAGATGTTGACTCTCTTGACTCATGATAATAAATCCTTGACCTAACAAACCCTCGAAGCATGAAGAACATGCTTTTACCTAGAAGACCATCAATAATGACCATGAAACCCATGTTTTAAAATAATAACTTTTTCTTTTCTTCTTTTGTTTGTTACATGAAATGCATATTTAAATGAGTACAATAACAATTATGAAGGCTGAAACTAGTTACATTTCCAACATAGGAAGCATGGTTCCTCACATAGCGGTTTGAAAATTCCGAAAACAAAACAAAAATGCCCCATGGGATTGTGTGAGTAGTTTTTGGAACCATTGCGGAACCTTGGCTTGGGCCTACGAAACTGTGCCGGAAATGCAGTTTTGCCCATGGATTGCGCGGGGATTTGTCTGGGATGTGAATCTGCCTCCTAAACGGGGGGGGGGGGGGGGGGGGGGATGGTTCCTGCAACATTGCACCATGGTGCTTTCATCATGGCTATAAGTCTTTTTCAATCCACTGGTACTATTGTATTTATATTCCTAGCCAATGTTGCAAACATCTCGATTTTATCGCCATAAAATCCCAAAATCGCAATTTTTTGGCCTAACCAATGTTGGCCGATTTTTACCAATATTTTGATGGTATCTTTATTTTGCCAATGTTTGCTTATTTTTACTGATATTTTCCCGATTTTTATGATATTTTGATTTTCGGACCCTTGCTGATTGTTAATTTTAGTTAGCAATGGTATGTTCTATGCTTGCAACAATTTCTTCAATGTCCTTTAGTTAGCCCAATGACAATTTCCAATTTAATTTCCAATAGCAATCACATTAGTCATCACATTGACATAAACTGTAGATGGAACATGAAAAATAGAAGTAGAAGACAAACCAAGACAAGAGAACACCAGAATTTGGTAAATGCCAGGGAAAAACCCCAAGATGGGGAAAACCCTTTGATTAATTCTTCTTATTATTATATCAAATGTTCAAAAGAGAGAGAGGGTACAATAAAGTCAAAATTGAATTGCCAATAAAGTCAACTTAGCCTCCTTAGTTGGTCAAACAACAGTCAAAACATTCCTCTTTAGATTGGTCAAACAAAAGTCAACCCTGTGGTCAAACAAGTATGCGGTCAACATAGGTCAAATAGCTCAAAAAGTCTTGATTTTTGTGCCAATGAATGCAACATGTTGAGATAGAAATTCTCCTTGAAAATCAAAGTCACAAGTTGCCCAGAAATCCAAGTCAACGCTGGTCAAACTGTAGAAAATTTCAAAAATTTCGGCCCATGTAATTTTGTCTTCCTTCTTGCCACATGTATGAAGAAATCAACTACCCAATAAGGTGTACGAACCAATCAGATGAGGAGAGAGAAGAATGTGTGAGTTGATGAAGTGCCAAATGAGAGTGGAGGTCTCTTTTATTTATACAAGTCATTGAGGGTCAAGAGACATGTCCATTTTGCTTCATGAGCCTAAATGATGATGTGGCCATCCTTGGCAATTTGCACATGTGTGGGCTTGACCTCAAAAACACATTTCTCCTTGTCTGATTTGGGTGATCTTTAGGTCGATTTTGGTCCTCTCAAAAGATGAATTCAACGCAATAATTCTCCATCAAATGAGTTGTCTAAAGTGGAATTTGGCCCTAGTTTCCAATTTTAACACTCCTTAACTAGGGAGAATTCCGCTTGCCAATATATGACCATCGATCATCATACCATCCTGTCATCATGTACCATCTCTGCATCTTGTCTCAACACTGTTGAACACTGATATAGATAATGAAGAAGAATCGATCGAGAGTGAGTCACAAGACCTTGTCACTCTCCATTGACAAAAGTCAGTCCACAAAACCAAGGGTAGAACCCTAATCAGACTTGATCCCATATCAAATTGTTGAACACCATGCATCCTAGACATAGGGAGTATGATAGTACATGATGCGCCCGTCTGTAGTGCTATGGTCCCTATCCACGAGAAGAATGTGTGAGTTGAAGTGCCAAATGAGAATGGAGTTCTCTCTTATCTATACAACTCGTTGAGGGTCAAGAGACATGTCCATTGGGCTTCATGAGCCTACATGATGATGTCCCTGACCTTGACAATTTGCACCTGTGGGCTTGACCTCAAAAACACATTTCTCCTTGTCCGATTTGGGTGATCTTTAGGTTGATTTTGGTCCTCTCGAAAAGAGGAATTCAATGCAATAATTATCTCCATCAAATGAGCTGTCCAAAGTGGAATTTGGCCCTAGTTTCCAATTTTAACCGATGCTGATGTTTGCAACATTGTTCCTAGCTGCATACACCTGGACAGAGATCTTAGCAGTATCTTTCCTATGACATACAATTCTCAATCTTTACAAAAAAAATGCTGCTTTAGGTAGGTGAAAACCCCTGCACTACCTATCCTTACCTTCTGCACCACTCCATGCATATGCTTTTGAAGATGTGTAAAGAATGATGATTTAGATTAGTGTCCTGTCACTTTGTATTTAATATTCATATTTTTTGTAAGTCATACAAAAGGGTTGGCCCCAATCCTTCATGTTTTGTGAATCCCTTCGCATGGGTTAGTCCAACCCTCAATATTTGTGAAAACTTTTACAAAGTTTGGTTAGCATACGTATGCATATCTGTCTTTGATTCTCTGTTTGCCTGGTACTTCTTATTTTGAGAATGAATAAGCTCTAATTGTGTTAGATGCAGTGACGAGACATCTAAGCATTAAGTCCATCTAGAATATATGGCTTGATATCATATCCATCGATGATATTAGGCTTGTGATCACTTTGGTCCAAGATTTCTAGTGTCCTTTCTTCTGCATCTATGAATCCTTTGTCATCCGAGTGAGTTCACCACTCTAGAGTCTACCCAATTGTGTTTCTGGGAAGGGCATCATAAATATACTTATCTTCACACAATGGATGTTGCACTTTCTGTTAATTTTAGGTAACAATGGTATGTTCTATGCTTAAGAGCAATTTTACTTCAATTTCTAACATGATAGTAAAATGCAGAGAGAACATAAACATAAACAGTGGAAGACAAGCCAAGACAAGAGGACACAAGATGTGGCACCAACCAGGGACAAACCCCAATGTGGGGAAACCCTCGATCAATTCTTCTTGTATTCTTCAATAGTTCAGTAGAGAGAGAGATAGTACAAATTACAATTTACAAATCTGATAATTTATGACAACAACAAAAGCCCTAACCAGAAAAGTCAACGCTGGTTAAACAGGGCAAAATTCTTCCTCTATTCAGCTTGGTCAAACCCAATCAACTTCGGCCTCCAACATCGAGTCTAATCAACCCAAAATAGTCCGAAATAGTCCAGTCAAAACTGGTCAACAAAAGTCAACTCTGCGGCCAGTCCTAAGACAGTGAATGCTGATCAAAGGAGAGGTCAGATTGCCTTGATTTTAGTGCCCAAATCTGCGGCTTGCTAGGACAGAGATACTTCACCCAAACTGAAGTCAAAACAGGTCAACGCTGTTAAACATCCTCCTTGCAACTCAATCAACGCTGGTCAACGCAATCAAACAAAAATTTGTCCTTCTTCCTTCGCATGTGTGAGAGAAAGCTGCCCAAATATGCATTCCCAATCACAAGAGGAGAGAGAGATGTGAGATGAGATGATGATGAAAACGACTTGAGGTCTCCTTCTTTTATATGCAACGTTGAGGATGAGTTGGGGGTTTGAATGCCTGTTTTGCTTGCTGGCCGACTTTGACAATTTGTCCATAATATAAATAAATTCATATCTTCATTTGTACATTTTGGAATCGGATGATCTTTAGATCAATCCTACACCTCTCAGAGAGAGGAATCCAACAAAAATATCAGCTGTCATAAATAAGATGACCCATGTGGAGTTTGGCCCTAGGTGCCAATTTTAACACTCCCTCTCAACTAGGGAGAACTCTATCTGCCAATCTGTACTATCTCTGCCATCAATGCACTGCTCTACACTGCGCTGCTCTGTTGAACTATGAAGAAGAAGAAGTGATCGAGAATGTATCATACCATTCTCTACTGACCCGAAGTCAGTCCCAATCAAAAGAGTGTGTCTCATACCACTCTTACTGACCTGAAGTCAGTTCCAATCAAAAGAGAGTGTCTCATACCACTCTTACTGACCCGAAGTCAGTTCCAATTGATCCCATATCAATATCTGTCATCCTAGCATAGGGAGTACGGTAGTACACGATGCGTCCATAGGTAATACTATGGTCCCTGTCCTCATTTCCCTACTCATTGGCCATATGAGAGGTACTTCCCATGAGTCCCAGACTGCATGGGTAGGATGTCTTAGCAGGAGAAGGATGAACCACTCATCCTGCCTACATGTCCCCATGAGGTATCACAGGGGAAGGCTGAACCACTTATCCTGTACACGACAAACCACTAGGGGAAGGTTGAACCACTCACCCTATGGTTGCTCATCGCTCCAAGAAGTACCCCAAGCCCCCCCGGAGCTCCCAGAGCTCAATGTCCATATCATACAGGACCCTCACAAGTGGGTCTCTCCACGACTCCAAGTCGTTCTCGGAAGGCCAAGAACATGACCTTCCCCAGGGGCTTTGTTAGAATATCGGCAACATGCTCATCAGTCCCAATGTGATGGAGCCTTATTGCTCCTCGTTGTACCATATCTCGAATAAAGTGGTACCTGATATCTATACGCTTGGAGCGATCATGAAACACAAGATTCTCTGATAATCGGATCCCACTCTGGTTGTCACAGAGGATCACAGTGGTATCCAACACATGTCCAAATAGCTCACTGAAGAGCTTCCTCAACTAGACAACTTCACAGGAGGCCATACTAGTAGCTATGTATTCGGCCTCAACGGTGCTCAAGGCAACCAATTTCTACTTCCTGCTCATCGAGGATATCGAAGTAGAACCCAAAGAAAAACAACATCCAGAAGCGCTCTTGCGATCCACCACACTGCCAGCCCAATCAACATCAGAATAACCATGCAGCCTCACATCTCCAATAGTGTATCTCAGTCCATGAGTGATTGTGCCCCGAAGATATATCAGAAGATTCTTGGCATGAAGCCAATGTATATGATGAAGCTCAACCATATATTGGCTCAATGCATTAACTGCAAAACATATGTTCGGACGAGAGTTCACCAGGAACATCAATGCTCCTATGAGTTGACGATACTCAGAAGCATTTCCCAATTCAGGTCCGACAACACTACCACATAACTTCTTAAACTTAAGTTCCATTGGGGTAGTCAGAGGCTTGCAGTCCACCATCCCAAATCTTTCCAATATCTTCACAACTTATTTTCCTTGAGATAGGAAAATTTCTCCTGGCTTTTGCCAGACCTCCAACCCTAGGAAGTAGTGCATCAGTCCTAGGTCCTTCATCTCAAATTCAAAAGTCAACTCCCTCTTACATTTGTGAATGAGAGGGTCTGCACCTGTTAGAAAGAGGTCGTCCACATAAAGTACTAGTATGAGAGGTTTATCATTTTCAACCTTAATGTAAAGGTTCAAATCAACTTCACTTCTAGTGAACCTCAGCTTCATCATATAGCTATCAATCCTCTCATACCAAGCCTGGGGTGCTTGCTTCAAGCCATAGAGAGCTTTCTTCAACCCGCATAGAGATTCTCGGTCATGAACCTCAAACCCCTTGGGTTGTTCCACATAGACTACCTCTTTAATCGAACCATGTAAGAAAGCGGTCTTGACATCCATCTGATGTAGGTTGCATCCTTGCGAGGTAGCAAGGGTTATGATCGAGTAGATGGTGGTGTATCGGGTAATAGGTGCAAATATCTCATCGTAATCTACACATTCCTTTTGAGAGGAGCCTCGAGCAACAAAGCGAGCCTTGAACTTTTCTACACTTCCATCAACGCCATGCTTGATTTTGTAGAGCTGCTTAGAAGTGATAGCTGATTTATCCTAGGGTCTAGGAACCACATCCTAGACATCATTCTTCATAATTGACTCGTATTCTTCATTCATAGCATCCTTCCATGCTGCTTCACGACTTCTTCGAATGAGGAAGGCTCATCTTGAATGATAGTGCTCATGATGGTCAAGTATCCTTGATACCTGTTAGCTTCTTGCTTTCACAAAAAGTCCCCCTTGGTGCAATATGTCTCTCGGCATCTTCGAGAGTCTCCCTAAGCGATGAGGGTCTCCTCTTGGAGGAGGAGGGCTCTTAAGGAGGAGGATCAATAGGATCCATGGGTTCATCAACATTCGACATCGTTTCGTCTTCTTTTGCACTCTGTTTTCCGGTGTTAGCTTCTTTGTCCTTCCTTAGGATAGGAAGGTTGTTGATCTTGCTGAGGGCCATATCTTCGTTGAAGGTGGCATCATGACTTATCTCAACTTCCCTTTGACCAGCCACATAAATTCTATATCCCTTAGGATTTTCACTATAGCCCACAAAGATTCCTTTCTTCCCCGATGCAACCAATTTGCTTCTTTTCTCTTTCAGGACACGAAAATATACAGGACTTCGAAAAGTTCTAAAATAAGAGACATTGGGTTTCTTACTAGTGAACACTTCTTGGGGAGTCTTGGAGTCCAATGCTTGTTGAGGGCATCGATTTTGAACATACACGGCGATATTTGCAGCTTCAGCCCATAGGAACTTCGAAAGCCCTTGATCATGAAGCATGGCACGAACAACTTCTATAATAGTACGATTCTTCCTTTCAACTACATCATTATGCTTGGGAGTGTATGATGTTGTAGTCTCCCTCTTAATGCCAGCTTCTCTGCAATAATCATGGAATTCATTTGATTCGTACTCAGTCCCATTGTCAGTCCTCAATATCTTGATTTTCTTCTCGGATTGGTTTTCGATCATGGCTTTGAAGTGACGAAACCAGGGGAACAATTCATCCTTCTTTTTGAAGAAGTAGATCCAGGTTTTGTGAGAATAATCATCCGTAAAGGTGAGATAATATAAGTATCCTCCCAAAGAGTTTACGGGCATCATACCAAATATGTCAGAGTGGATCAATTGCAATATATCTGTGGTCTTGCTATTACTTGAGGGGAATGGTCCCCTTGTGAGTTTTCCTTCGGAACATCCTGGACATACACCTTCATGCTCTTCTTTGAACTCGGGCATACCTGTCGTCATCTGTCTCACATCGGGTAGAATCTTATAATGAAGATGGGCAAACCTCCGGTGCCATAGTTCAGATTGTAGAGATGTGTCGCAAGACATAGCTCCCAATGGATTTCCTCCAACTTGATACAAAGTATCAACCCTGAACTCAAGAGTATAAGCATCCTTAAAATTCCTTTTCCAAACACATACCTTTCCATCAATGAATGCCACCTTGTACCCTTTGTCTTCCATTGCCAAAATGGACACCAGGTTCTTCTTGAGATCAGGTACATAAATTACTCCTTGTAAATGAATAGTGTTACCTTGATTCAATTGAAGGGTAACATTCCTTACTCCCTTTACGGGTTAGGTGGCATCGTCTCCAAGGATAATCTCCAAGTTTGTCTC
Source organism: Pinus taeda (assembly GCA_000404065.3). Taxonomy (NCBI): domain Eukaryota; kingdom Viridiplantae; phylum Streptophyta; class Pinopsida; order Pinales; family Pinaceae; genus Pinus; species Pinus taeda. The sequence continues at coordinate 200,146 of APFE031220488.1, forward strand.
CTTCTCTATTAGATTAGAGAGAGCTTCTTTGTATCCGGTGAAGTGCCTTGAGGTACCACTATCAATTAGCCAATTCCCCAAAGTATCCAGTGGAGAGTTAGTGGAGAGGGCCGATATAGGATAGTACTCCTTTTGCTTATTGTTAACAACATTTGATTCTTCATACCTGGAGTTCCTTACTTTCTTGGAGGGTTGACCATTTCCTTGATGTCTCACATTCCTTTTTCCTCTGCCATTGTACTTGCCATTCCTTTGATCTTTGTGATTGAAGTTGCCCCTAGAATGATTGTGATCATCATCATGTGATGTGTCCCTTCTATTTGGACACTCCCTTGCATAGTGGCCAAACTTATTGCAAATAAAGCACCTGCCCTTCCTTCCTCCCTTAGATCCAGGCTTTCCATTGAAATGACCTTTAGACCCTGCATTATTTCTCCATTTGGCATCAATGGAGAATGCAGTGGGGTTGCTTCTATTAGAAGGCATTTCTTGCTCCACCATTCTTGTTTCTTCTTGAATGCATCTCGACATCAATTCTTCAAACCCTGGAATTTGATCATTATTGAGAATAGTGGTTCTGAAATATATACCACTCGGATGGGAGTCCTCCAAGGGTAGTGATAGTAAGTTCCCTGTCAAGAATGACCTCTCCAATCGAAAGTAGATCATTTTTTTATCTCAGTGATCCTTAAGAAGTAGGATTGAATATCCTCGTCCTGGCCCTTCTTAATACCCTTCAACTTATTTTTGAGAAATAAAATTTGATTAGCCTCACTAACCTTGAACATGCTGATCAACCCGTCGTAGATCTCCTTGGATGTCTTCAATTTGGAGATGTAGGCCACCAGACACTTGTCAATGGAATCTCTGATAATGTTCTTAGCTTTGACTTCAGCCCTATTTTACTTGGTCTTCGTAGCAGCCGGTGCATTTGAAGGAGGCTCAGGGATTTTACCCTTTACATAATCCAACACTTCTTGTTCTTCCAAGGTCAAGTCAAGAGGCATCTTCCATCCATGATAATCAGATTTTTCACGGAGCTTGTCTTCAGTCGGGAAGTGGGATGAGGAACCCATTGAGCCTTTTGTCCTTCTCCAACTGTTTTTGGTGATTGCTCTTTCGCTCTTGCTTGGGTTTTGTCTTCACCTCACCTTTGATACCATGTTAATTTTAGGTAACAATGGTATGTTCTATGCTTAAGAGCAATTTTACTTCAATTTCTAACATGATAGTAAAATGCTATTAATTTTAGGTATGTTCTATGCTTAGAGCAATTTATTTCAATTTTCACAGTTAGCTCCATATCTTTTCCAGATTAGCAATCACATTAGCATTAAAGTAAATTGTAGATAGAACATAAACATAAATTGCAGAAGACAAGCCAAGACAAGAGGACACAAGATGTGGCGTTAGCCAGGGACAAACCCCAATGTGGGGAAACCCTTGATCAATTCTTCTTATATGTCTTCAATAGTTCAACAGAGAGAGAGAGAGATATTACGTTTACAACAAAAGTCAACACTTTGATTTATCTAGATAAGAGCATAAATCATCTCTAAGAAGATGATACATGAGATCAGTTGAAGATATGTTGCTTCAACTAATTCTCCAAGGTGACTCCTTCACCTATCGTTGTGCTGCATTTCGTCATCATGCTGCACCTCACCGTGATGCACCATGCTACACCCATCATCACTATGCTACATCTCATCACGCTTCATTAATCATGATTGTACCCATCAATGTACTGCATTATGTGCCATTGTTGCACCATGTTGCCATCCTGTCCTATGTGTTGGTTGCACCTTGCTTGCTTGTTGTCCCTAGCATGCTTGTTGTCCTTAGCATGCTTGTTGTTGCATGCTAGTTGTCCCTTGCATGCTAGCTGTAAGTTTGTAACATTGCATGCTTGGTGTATTTGCTGCTAAGTACCATACAACTGTTCCAATGTTAGTTAGCTGTCCCTTGCATGCTGCTCTCCTTTGAAGATAGATGCTCCAGCTGTTTCAGCAGTTCTCGATAGTTCTGGCAGTTCTGGTTGTTCCGGGTAGTTTCGGCTTTTCCGGCAGTTTCGACATTTTCGGCAGTTTCGACATTTCCGACTTTTATGGCAGTTCCAGATTTTCCGGCATTTCCGACTTTACCGGCAGTTCCAGCTTTTCTGGCATTTTCGGCTTTTCCGGCAGTTCCGACTTTTTCGACAGTTCCGGCTTTTTCGGCAATTCCGGCTTTTCTGGCAGTTCTGATAGTTTTGGCTTTTCCGGCAGTTTCGACAGTTTTGGCTTTTCCGACAGTTCTGGCTTTTCCAACTTTTCTAGCAGTTCTGGCTTTTTCGGCAGTTCCGGCTTTTCTAGCAGTTCTGGCTTTTCCGGCAGTTCCGACTTCCTGCCCTTTGGATCAGGGCAATGTTATTCCTTAGGATCTTTCATCCTACTAAAACCCAAAGACAAGTAGAGAGAGGAAGAATTGTGAAATGACTTGAAGGCCACCTTTATTTATACTAAAATGTTGAGCACATGTGGGCTTTATTTGGTTGCTGTCCGACCTTGACGAATTGTCTTATAATGCAAGTAAATTCGTAACTCCATGAATACTTATTGGAATTGGATGATCTTTAGATCAATTTTACATCTCTTGATGAGAGGGATCCAAGAAAAATATCAACTGCCATAAATAAGATGACCCACATGGAGTTTGGCCCTAGTTTCCAATTTTAACATTCCCTCTCAACTAGGGAGAACTCCATCTGTTGATCCATATGTTCGACTGTACTATCCTTGCCATCAGTGCCCTACACTGCTCTGCTCTGCTCTGATCTGCTGAGCTCTACTCTGCTGAACCATGAAGAAGAATTGATCGAGAATGTCTCATACCATTCTCTACTGACCCGAAGTCAGTTTCATTTGAAGAGAGTGTGTCACATCACTCTTACTAACCCGAAGTCAGTTTTATTGATCCCAGATCAATATCGCAAGAGAGTGTCTCAAACCATTCATACTGATCCTAGATCAGTTTCATTGATCCCAGATCAATGTCATAAGAGAGTGTCTCAAACCACTCATACTGATCTCAGATCAGTTTCATTGATCCCAGATCAATGTCACAAGAGAGTGTCTCAAACCACTCATTCTGATCCCAGATCAATGTCACAAGAGAGTGTCTCAAACCACTCATACTGATCCCAGATCAATGGAGGTCATCCTAGCATAGGGAGTATGGTAGATATAGTGATGTGTCCATCGATAGTACTACTATGGTCCCTATCCTCATTTCCCTGCTCATTGATCAGATGAGAGGCACTTCCCATGAGTCCCAGATTGCATGGGTAGGATGCCTCGACATGAGAACTAATCATCCTGTCCACATGAGAACGAATCATCCTGTCAGTGGATGCCACGAAGAACTAATCATCTTGGCCCACAGGAGAACTGATCATCCTGTTCCACAATCGCCACGGAGAACAAATCATCCTGGCCCACATGAGAACTAATCATCTTGTTCCACAGTTGCCACGGGAGAACTAATCATCTCGCCCCACAAGAGAACTAATCAACCTGTTCCACAGTGCCACGGGAGAACTAATCATCCCGACCCACAGAAGAACTAGTCATCCTGTTCATAGCGCACCACCAGGGAAGGGTGAGTGGCTCTGTGGTCGTATGTTGCTCCAGTAAGTACCCCAAGCCCCCCAGAGCTCCCAGAGCTCAATGCATGCAACATGCAAGACCCTTATAAGAAGGTCTCTCAACGACTCCAAGTTGTTCGACAAAGTCACAGATTTGACCATTCCTCGGGGCTTTGACAAAATATTTGCGACCTGTACATCAGTCTCAATGAGATGGAGCCTCCTCGTTCATCGACTTACCATATCGCAGATAAGGTAGTGTCTGATGTCTATCTGTTGGAGCAATCATCGAATACGGGATTCCTCAATAATCGAATCCCCCCTTTGGTTGTCATAGAGAATCACAGTGGTATTCATCATGTGTACAAACAACTCACTTAAGAGCTTCTGCAACCATGCAGCTTCACACGAGATCATACTCGTAGCTATGTATTCGATCTCGGTGGTGCTTATAGCAACCGATTTCTGCTTCCTGCTCATCCATGATATCGAAGCAGAATCCAAAGAGAACCAGCATTGAGAAGTGCTCTAGTGATCCTCCACACTACCTGCCCAGTCAGCATTTGAATAATCATGCAGTTTCATATTTCCGGCAGTGTATCTCAATCCATGAGAGATTGTGCCTCGAATATATGTCAAAAGATTCTTGGCACCAATCCAGTGAGGCTCAACCAAATATGAGCTCACCATGCTAACTGCAAAACATATGTTTGGACGAAAGTTCACCAACAACATCAACGCGAATGAGTTTATGAAACTCAGAGGCATTTCCCAAATCTGGTCCGACATCACTACCATATAACTTCTAAAAGTTAAGATCCTCGAGGTAGTCACAGGCTTGTAGTTTATCATTCCACATCCGGAATCCAACTCCCTCTTACTTTTGCAAATGAGAGGGTCTGCACCTGTCAGAAATAGGTCATCCTCATAAGGTGCCGGTATGAGAGGTGTATCATCCACAACCTTCGGGTAATGGTTTGGATCGGTTTCACTCCTAGTGAATCTCAACTTCATCAGACAGCTATCAATCCTCTCATACTACGCTTGAGGTGTTTTGCTTCAAGCCATAGAGGGCTTTCTTCCACTTGTATACATGATATTCTCGATCATTAATCCCAAACTCCTCGGGTTGTTCCAAACCTGTGGATTTGCTGCATGAGGGGAATGGTCCCCTTATAAGATTTTCCTTCGGTACATCTCAGACATGTACCTTCATGCTCTACTTGAATTCAGGCATCCCTATCACCATTTGACTCACATCAGGTAGGGCCCCATAGGTAGACCTCCGATGTTATAGATGCGATATGTCAATTGACATGATCCCCAATGGACCATCTTGCAACTTGATACAAATTGCCAACCCTGAACTCATGAGAAAAAGCATCATTGAAAATTATATTTTTTCACACGTACCTTTCCATCAATGAATGCTACTCTGAAACCTTTGACTTCCATTTCCGAGATGGATACTAGGTTCTTCTTGTGATCAGGTATATAAAAGAGATTCTGTAAATGAATCGAGTTACCCTTATTCAATTGAGAGTTAACATTCCCTACACCCTTTCCGGGATAGGTGGCATCAACTCCAAGTATAATCCCATGATTGTTTTCATCTCTACCAAATTAGAGAGTGCACCCATCTATCCGATGAAGTGCCTTGAAGCACTACAATCTTTAAGCCAAATTCCCAAAGAATCTGAAGGAGAGGGCCAATACAAGATAACGCTTTTTTATCTTATCAGAAACAACATTTGATTCTTCATACCTGGGGTTCCTTGCTTTCTATGAAGAGTCGGCCATTTCCTTGATGACCTGCATTACCTGTCATTCCTTTGATCATTGAAGATGTCCCTGGAATGATTGTTATCATCATCAAGTGATGTGTCCCTGCCATTTGGACACTCCTTCGCATAATGGCCGAACTAGTTATCTGCCTTTCTTTCCACCCTGAGATCCGGTTTTCCAATGAAGTGATCTTTAGGTAGGCCATATTCCGCTGCACCATTCTGATAATATTCTCTGCTTTGACTTCACCCTTGGTGAATTTGAAGAGGGTTGAGGAATCCACTGATCCTTTTGTCCTTTCCCAACTGTCTTCGGTGATTGCTCTTTCTCTCTTGCTTGGGCATTGTTTCCACCTCAACTCTGATACCATGTTAATTTTAGGTATGTTGTACGCTTAGAGCAATTTATTTCAATTTTCAAAGTTAGCTCCATATTTTTCCAGCTTAGCAATCACATCAGCATTAAAGTAAAGTGCAGATAGAACATAAACATAAGTCGCAGAAGACAAGCCAAGACAAGAGGACACAAGATGTGGTACTAGCCAGGGACAAACCCTAATGTGGGGAAACCCTTGATCAATTCTTCTTATATGTTCTTCAATAGTTCAGTAGAGAGAGAGAGATAGTATGTTTACAACAAAAGTCAACACTTTGATTTATCTAGATAAGAGCATAGATCATCCTTAAGAAGATGATAGATGAGACCAGTTGAAGACATGTTGCTTCAACTAATTCTCCAAGGTTACTCCTTCACTTATCGTTGTGCTGCATTTCGTCATCATGCTGCACCTCACTGCGCTGCACCATGCTGCACCCATAATCACTATGTTGCATCTCATCACGCTTCATTAATCATGACTGTACCCATCACTGTACTGCATTATGTGCTATTGCTGCACCATGTTGCCACCTTGTCCTATGTGTTGGTTGCACCTTGCTTGCTTGTTGTCCCTAGCATGCTTGTTGTCCTTAGCATGCTTGTTGTTGCATGCTAGTTGTCCCTTGCATGCTTGGTGTGTTTGCTGCTAAGTACCATACAACTGTCCCAATGTTAGTTAACTGTCCCTTGCATGCTACTCTCCTTCGGAGACAGATGCTCCGGCTGTTTCAGCAGTTCCTGATAGTTCTGGATGTTCCGGTTGTTTCCCTCAGTTCCTGTTGTTCCAGCAGTTCCGGTAGTCCCGGCAGTTCCAGCTTTTCCTGTAGTTCCGACAGTTTTGGCTTTTCCAGCTTTTTCGACAGTTTCAGCTTTTCTGGCATTTCTAGCTTTTTCGGTAGTTCCAACTTTTTTAGTTTTTTTTTTTCAGTAGTTTTAGCTTTTCTAGCATTTCTAGCTTTTTCGGCAGTTACGGTTTTTTCGGCAGTTCCAGCTTTTTTGGCTTTTCTGACAGTTCCAGATTTTTCGGCTTTTCTAGCAGTTTCGGCTTTTCTGGCAGTTCCAGGTTTTAAGACTTTTCCAACAGTTCGGGCTTTTCCATCAGTTCCAACTTTTCCGACTTTTCCAGCAGTTCCAGCAGTTTTGGCAGTTCTGGCTTTTCCGGCAGTTCTCGCAGTTTCGGCTTTTTTGGCAGTGTCGGCTTTTCTAGCTTTTCCGGCAGTTTCGGCTTTCTGCCCTCTGGATCAGGGCAACGTTATTCCTTAGGATCTCTCCTACTAAAACCCAAAGACAAGCAGAGAGAGGAAGAGATCCCAAGTGTATTGAAATGTCTTGAAGGCCACCTCTATTTATACTAAAACATTGAGCACATGTGGGGTTTATTTGGTTGCTCGCTGAGCTTGACAAATTGTCTTATAATGCAAATAAATTCATAACTCCATGAATACTTATCGGAATTGGATGATTTTTAGATCAATCCTACACCTTTCGATGAGAGAGATCCAAGAAAAATATCAGCTGCCATAAATAAGATGACCCACATGGAGTTTGGCCCTAGTTGCCAATTTTAACAAATGCAGATAGAACATAAACATAAACAGTAGAAGACAAGCCAAGACAAGAGGACACAAGATGTGGCACCAACTGAGGACAAACTCCAATGTGGGGAAACCCTTGATCAATTCTTCCTATATTCTTCAATAATTCAGCAGAGAGAGAGATAGTACAATTTACAAACCTGATAATTTATGACAGCAGCAAAAGCCCTAACCAGAAAAGTGAATGCTGGTCAAATAGGGCAGAATTCTTCCTCTATTCAGCTTGGTCAAACCCAGTCAACTTCGGCCTCCAACAGCAAGTCTAATCAGCCCAAAACAGTCCGAAATAGTCCAGTCAAAACTGGTCAACGAAAGTCAACTCTGCGGCCAGCCCTAGGATAGTCAACGCTGATCAAAAGAGAGGTCAGGTTGCCTTGATTTTAGTGCCCAGATCTGCGGCCTGCTAGGACAGAGATACTTCACCCAAACCGAAGTCAAAACAGGTAAATTCAGTCAAACAGCCTCCTTGCAGCTCAGTCAACGCTGGTCAACGTAGTCAAACAGAAATTCGTCCTTCTCCCTTCGCACATGTGAGAGAAAGCTGCCCAGATATGCATACCCAATCACAAGAGGAGAGAGAGATGTGAGATGAGATGATGATGAAAATGACTTGAGGTCTCTTTCTTTTATATGCAACGTTGAGGATGAGTTGGGGGTTTGAATACCTGTTTTGCTCGTTGGCCGACCTTGACAATTTGTCCATAATATAAATAAATTCATATCTCATTTCTACATGTCAGAGTCGGATGATCTTTTGATCAATCCCATACCTCTCGGAGAGAGGAATCCAAGAAAAATATCAGCTGTCATAAATAAGATGACCCATCTGGAGTTTGAACCTAGTTGCCAATTTTGACACTTTCCAACAGAAATGTTTATAAATTTGCAAAATTTAATCTATCTCCAACTTTGTGAGGTGCTTTGAAACTCTCCAAAGTGGGGGAAATCACTGATCTTCTAACTCTCCATGAAGATGATAGTATGAATCATTTACAATCAGATCCTGAAATTCCATAGCATAGCTGTAACTCCTAATAGTTCAATAAATGTAGGTTGTTCAAAGATATTTTTGGAAGCTAATTTTGTCTCAATTAAGGACAAAACCAATCCAGCATCATCACTAGACAGCATTTCTCCAATTAAAGTTTAGTGGCATAAGACCTTAAAGCAACTTTGCTAGGATTATGATTGACTCACAGAACCACCTAACTCCTAGCAGCAGCCTATCCATGCCTAAAACTCATGCCTCTTCAAGTGTTCTTCACTCACAGGAATCTGATTTTAAATTGAAGTAAAATTGTAATCCAAAAGTATTTACACAGGTTGTTCAAAATTTGTTGTGAAACTTAGACTAGTTCCTTTATGCACCATATTTGATATCCTTGCAAATGAAAATGAAATGCTGATGTTTGTCAAAACTTTGCAATGAATATCATCAATAATCCTTGAATGAGAAATCAAATTGAGATCTGAGATGGTTAAGCCTTTAATCTTGTCTTGCTGTTTCGATTTATCAACAAACGTTAAATGTCTAGAAACCTGAGATCTTCAAATCTTTCCAGCACTTTATGGACAGAATTGTGAAGTCGTTTAGTTAATCTTTACTTAATTTCTTAACTGAAGGCGTTTATTGAGGGAAAGATTCCGAAGAAAACATAAATCCAACCTCTAGCTTTGCATGAATTATACCATCAATTCGTTCAACTGTTCAACATCAAAACGAAGATCCATGAGAAAGCATGACATTGCAAGATCTAGATTAGGAATAGAGACTAGGACCTTGACAAATATAGTGTTCCCTAGGTTGTCTTCTGAAAAATTGAGAAGGTCCTCATACCTAGCCATTATGTGAGTCCTTGGATTGGATCACCACAACCTGCAGAAACCTCAATCATCTTCCTGTCATGTGATCCTCTTCTCTCAATCTTCTAACCGTTTGTTTCTCTATTCTTTAAAATTTTTCCTGATGCAAATGTACTGTTATGTTTGAATTTTAAATTCAATCCTATAGTTTCTGGACCAGATTTCATTTTAGGATGGAAAACCATTAAATATGCAAACAATGATGCATTGATTAATTTTGATTTGCAATTTCTGTAAATGAGGAAGCACTCATGTTTACCAAGGCTTCAACTTTGTTAATCCCTCTTGGGAAGTTAACTCCCATCACTGCATGTCTGGGAATATGTATAGCAGAGTGGGAAGTCCAAGGTTGATTCAGGATATTCAAGCTTTGATTCAATGGGCAGAACAGTTATTGAATAGAATGGCAGATCCAAAGTCAGTTTGAAAACCTCTTGTCAGAGATTTGATTCAACTATTCCTTAGTAGTAGTTATCATCATCAATGAAATACCATTTGCACGGTTGTGGTGAATCGGTGATGGCAACCCTTAAATTTACACCAGCATCTATTTTTTGTCACAATACTTCCTTTTGAATTTTGTGATATATGCTTTTGTTAGGGCCAATCTATTATACTGATCTAAGTGTTTTGCTTCAGTGTCTTTCCTTTCAACATCTTGCTCATGGTCAATCTTATTTTTCTCCACAAGAATTTGCTTCTGTTGTTATGGACATTTTTTGCTTTTAACTGCTGGATAATTGTTAGATGTAATTGCGTGCACTTTCTTCATGGGTTGTTAGATTTGTTCTTTATAATTATAAATATAATGCTTCTTAATCTCATTGTATTTATCAATATGTTACAAATTTATATTCCTTCCTTTTGGGAGCAGCTACTGATGTAAAAGAATCTGGTACTTATGCATCTTTGCTTCGTATCTCTAGTTCTATGTTCTTGGATTAATTGTTAATGAGCCTTTATAAATTTTTACCACTTGCAGATTTCAGAAACATTTTTCAGGAATTCATTGGCATCAATGGAGAAATCATATCTTAGCAAGAATCTAACAGTTAGTTCTGTTCTGGATTTTGTTCGGACATATGATGGGGGTCAAGTTTGCTATGATCATTTTGCCTTCCGGACATTTAATGTAAGAACTTAAGTCTGTCACATTGATTTTTATGTTTAGTCTTGTTACTATTTTCCATGCTATATTTTGTTTACGTTGACAGAACAGTAGCATATAGCTTGTAGACCAATTGTTATTTTGATTCTTGAAACTGAAATTCAACCCAACATTTAGATCTAAATATGACCTGTTTTTCCTTCTGTCCTTGAAGGTGGACAATTGTGGAATCAGTGCACTTGCACAGTTTTTCCTTGATTTTGGCTACATTGCTCGTGGAGAATTAAGTTTTCCTGCAAAGCATCTGAGAGCAGTATGGTTTTCTCCGCCTCAGCATCTTTTGGATTGCAATGGAGAAGGCATAAATGGACCGTTGCCAAGAATTTTTATCTCAGAGCTCCTAGTTGACAAACTAAGTCCAGAAGCTCAGGTTTGTAATTGCAGAATTTTTTGTGTCCACTTCAAATTTTTTGTTTGCTAATGAATATGATAATGCTTTCTTGCAGAAAATTGTGTTTACTTCCTTCAAATTACTTTGTTTTCTAATGAATGATAATGATTTCCAAAAGGAAAAATGGGCACTTTGTTTTCATATTTATGATTGAGTAGGCTGGTCCAGTGTTATCTTATAGCATATACATCTTTTCTGTGGTTTGAATATTTGATGTTACTTACATGGCCAAGCCGATAGTCGTATCAGTATGCCCTATCATCGATACCAGCCATTTCAGATTTATAGCAGTTTGATATTTATTTATTTATTTAGTATTCTGACCAGTACTCTAGTAATTATTTCAATTTGTTGATTTGCAATTATTATGTTAGTTTTTTGTTTGAAACTGAACTTCTTTGTAATATTTGTGTATGTGAAACAAACTGCTGAAGTTAACATTTTCAGTAACTATTTTGAATCTAAGCATCTCGTTCATTATGGGAGGAAAACAAAGGATCTTTAGATGTTGCTGTTTGTTTGAACAGGAAATAATAAAAAAATATACAAGTATCTCTTCTAGTGGGAGCAAATATGCTGCTCTTGCAAGCGTTTTGGGAACTTTGACATGGCCAACACCTCTTCTCTCTGATTATCAACTATTGGCCAGGTCCGTGTCTGACTATTTTCCTATTACAGGCTGATCAAGCTTCTGTTTGACCTTGCTTATATCAATGGATCATGGGTTCTCTAACTTGGATAATTCTTTGCCAATTTAAATCTGTTAATCCTGGAGGGACATATGTGCATTTGAAAATTGAGATGTGAACTTTTTCAATAATTGTGATTGTTGCCAATCCTGGATTGAATATTTATATTGTATTTCTTTGTATAATTTTCATCAGGATACCTTAACATTTATTGCTCACATTTTACTTTTTGGTGTGCCTTGCTACTTCTCATATATTGCTTGGATTCTGTTGTATGCCTTTGGTCAGTCTTTTCATAAGGCTTCTTATCTAACTCCATTTTATGCTTGATCAGCAATATAACTAGAATACCTTGCGACTATTACAAATGTGCATGCGACTACCACAGATTTGTTATAGAGGTCTCTAACAAGGAATTATGCTTGGTCTGCTTCAATGCCTGAATTAGCGGAGTTACATAAAGTCCTATCTTTATGTTCTTGTCAACAATCTTGATTATAAACATTTGCCAATATATTTACCAGGCCTTTTACTGAAAACAGTTGTATTGATTGATTGCAGTATTTATGATTGCTGTGGTAACTACTAATATGTAATTGCTGGAGTGTCTCAGGGAAAGTGAGTATGCAGCATGGACTCTTGTTAATGGCTATGCCTTGAACCATCTCACAATTTCTGTGCATAGATTAAAGTCTGATGTTCAAAAAATTGGAAAGCTGAATGAGCTTATCCAATCCAATAAATTTAAACTCAATACAGAAGGAGGCATCTTAAAAGGTGAGTTTTTTTTCTTCCAATATTTTCACTGATTTGACTATCTCTTTTTTCTTAGAGTCCAGATTATTATGCAGAAAAAGAAACTTATTAATGCATAATCATTGGTAAGTGCCAAAGCGAAGATAATACATTCTTAGAAGTACAATATTCCCTAGATCCTTTTAACTTTGCATGGGTGTCCCAGATATCAGAGAAGGTGCTTTTTCAACAAAAATCTATGTCAAAAACTATATCCAAAATTACAGTGCATTGGCAATCTCCAAAATTACATTGCATTGGCAGATCTTAATATTCTAGAGCCTAACTTATTAGAAGTAGGAGAAACAGAAACTGGCATATCACAATTGATAACTGTATTTTCCCAAGCTTAACACCTGTCATTCATGTGGTAGTTGACTGACCCTGTGTCTCCCTTTAGTATGAATGTTGGTCGAGACGTGTGAGTGATTACCAACTCCCTCCAGATTGATTGTGGGGATCATTGATGAAAAAGTGGCCAAGCATACGTCAGGTCTTCACAACCATTCTCACTACCCTTTGGAAAAGGGTAATGCATATTCAACTATACAAGCAAGGCCTATTGCATAGGTTTAACCTTGTGCTTGGTATTAAAATCCTCAGGAGATGAGATCATCCAAGGCTGCAGCTACTGGGGACACATGACTGAGGGAATTGTCTATTTCCAGAACTCACCTTTACTGAGTGTAAGCTTTATTTTAACCACTATTTCCTCCCAAACACCCTTTTTTTCCGAAAAAAAGAAAGGAAAAAATATCAAATTGTACCATCTTTGTAATAGGTAAGTGCTTCTTTCTCTGTGGGAGCCATCAAGATTAATTGCAATAAAATATCTGCTATAATTGTAAAGGTCTTAGCAATAAAATTGTCATCTCCAAAAAGAAATGCATGAACTTAAACGGCTTGTCAATAGGCTACCCATCAAACTTGGGATTTGGAAGCAACAATAAAATATTCCACACATTCAAAAGTCGCATAACCAAAAGAGTTTACCTCAGAACAAGACATCCACCATTTAGAAAAAAATGAGAGTAGTGGTGCTGCTACTCAGACAAAAGAGAACAATGTCACTTTGGGTGTTGTGCCACAATTGCTCTCAAAGCAATTCCAAAGGGGGAGGAGTCAAACCCCTTTCCCATGTAAGTTTAAACCTTTACAGTGAAAATATACACAGTAAAATAGCAAAGCAAACACATACATCATGCACAAATAAACACCATGATTTATCCTGGGAACCCTTGACTGGAAAACCAGCAAATGTTTAGAGCTACATCTCTAACTCATTGTATTAACTTTACTATTTACAATAAATATATAGGATTTTGTGGTATCCAAAGCCCTAATATTTTAACCTGAACTAGATTGCTCAACTGGAATTATATTACATTGGGTTGAAATACCATTGGCCAAAAAACACCAAACAAAGCCCCAAAATGGACCAAAAACAGCCTAATTTTTATTTTATTTTATTTTTTGGGGGGCTTTGCCCCTAATCCCCAAGCAGGGGGCCCTGGGCCCTGCTAAGCTCCCCTTGCGATTCTTTCTGGTGCGCTTAGCACAATGTACAGTGCATGAAGCCAACTGCACAGAAAATATAATGCATTCTCAAGTTTCAACATCCCATGTGTTACACAAGGAAACCCAAATTCAATGGATCAAAACAGAAATGGAAACAGAAGTCGTGGCTGAGGCTGGGGTCAATGGGGAAGTACTTTTTCCAAACAAGAATTACTTTTGAATGATATGAATGATAGGGTCGATTCTGAACATACTTCTGACCATTCTTTGCGAACTGACAATTCCAGAAGATATACTTCACCGTCTCAGAACATTCACAGTCATTGGGATTTGGCAGTGCTTGAGGATCTCTGTGCTGTTTACCCTCTGAAAGGTCCACTGCAGGGATGTTTTTGATCAGGAGATCAGTTCTTGGTCTGCTTTCTGTACCATGTGGCTGGATAAGGTACATCTGCAGTTGTTGGACAGGTTCCTTGCTGATAGAAGATGCCAAATCCTTAGATGCAGTAGCTTAATCTGATTTTATTTCTGCCTTGGTAGTTTTGTGGAAGAGGATATAATATTCATTGTATATACCTTTCCACTATTTTGACATGCTGTTGTAAATATTTTGGTGTATATATATGACATATTTTTCAAAAGCAATGTAAACAATACATATGAAGTCTGTCTGAGATTCAACAGAGGAGCTTTAATTAGTGAGATTAAGTAATGGTTGATGTGTTTAACTTTATAGATTTGTAACCACTGTACTGTATTAAAGGGGAGGCTGGTCAAAAATACATATGAATAGAGTCTGAGTGAGATTTAAACTAGGATAAGCTAAAATAATTTCATTGATGTCCGATGAATGACCACAAAAAGCATGTTAAATGGGACTAGAAGAGTACAATCTCTGTAATACAGTGGGAGTGCATGAGCATTTCCTAGCTCTATTTGGGTGGTCACATTATAACTTCGGGAAAAGGCCTATGAAATGTAGCTGTTGACTCTGACGTCAGTCATTAGGAACTGATAGATATGAAGGTATCTATTGAAGATAATCCAAATGATCTTCAACATGAAGATATTTTGAACATGCATATGAACTTTAAGTTTTAAGTGTTAGAATCATTTGCAGTAGTCTAACGAGGCAACTTTTGTGGCTGTATTCTGGGCAAATATTCTGGTCAATTTTGCCTGAATTGGGCCATAAATTGGGAAAATCAAAGTTTTAAGTTGTTGAGTCTGCACAATCCGAATGTGGCAGTAGTTTTCCAGGGCGCTGAATATATTTCTGCATTTGAAAATATGATTTTGTTAACACCTAATCATCAGGATTGGGTGAATGTAATTAATGTAAATAAATAATAAGAAATATGAACAGTCATCGGGAGATGAATCAACAGTCTCTCCCTCATGTATATAATAAAGACCAACCTGAAGGAATAAGATATGAATTTAATTTCGTGGAGTTACTACCTGGCCTGACAGATTTAAATGACAAAACATTATGTTCTTGCCAAAGATTGAGTTGCTGGATTCCGATAAACAAAAAACTCGCCTTGCTAGGCCACTCCAAATAATTGTCATGCTAAATCCATGGAGATGCTAGATTATAGTGTTATGTGCTTCTAAGCAACCAACATTGCCAAAACTGTTCTATTATGTGGCAATTTTTTCAGGATGTGTCTAGTTTACTATTTTGTTTTGTCGATTAAAATTTGTTATACAAACTGCTATTGATTTTGAAAAATATTCCTGTTAATTGCTTTCAATTTAGAAAATAATGAGCTGTGGTGATGATTGATCTATCTCACTATTTTCTTTGTTGTATGGATGTTCATGTAAAGTGATACCTAGGCACTAGAATAATAAACTGTTATTTGTTTATTGGCGCAAGCAGTTATGCTAATTGGATGAATTCTGTGAACAGTGAGCCCTGATGGCCGATTGCTACAAAGTTCTACTGTGGCGGATTCTATGGTTTTTCATTTTGCAGAGGGCATCTCCGAATCTGTACCTGCTTCGTACATTGAATTTGCTGAGCGACTGGTACTTCCTGAATATGAAAGCTTGCCAGTTGATAAGGTATCAAGGAACGACAGTATCTTTTGTACTTTTTTTGATTGAGTTTTTGTTTCAACTTTTAATGTGGTATATCATTGTCTTTATACCAGCATAGATCCATCTTAACCCTAGATTTATTAAGCACCTAGAGGGATCAAAAGAAATCAAGGTGCAAACCTCTCACTGCTTAAGATTTGGGGTTAAGTTGGATGCATGCTGGTTCATATATATTAGTTTTGGTCTATTGCAGACTTGAGAATTTTTTAATTTTGATTTGTAAGTGTTACCCATGTTACACATCTCATCCATAGTAGGCTGTAGAATGCACTGAGATAGGACATTAATCTTTAATAGATAATATATGTTTGCAACAAGACATTCTCAGTGTGGTCAGCATTTTATGTATCATATTGCTTCTGTCTGTCCGTACCATGCTTAAGCACCATCAGTATGTTGCCACTCTTCCAAATATGATAAAATGAACACATTTGGTTTCTAACTCTTGTGTATGCTTAGAAAAAACATATGTTGTTACTTAATAAACATACTTTTTTATGTAACAACATGGCTAATCATCTCCTTTCTTCTATCGTCCTTGTTTATATCTTTCCTTCATGTATCCTGCTTATTTCTCTGCACATTGATTGTTATCCAGAATCTTCCAGATGTATGGCCATCTTTTAGAAGATAGGCCTCCATATATTACTTTGGAGATTTTCCTCCACACAATTATGAGCATGAGTTACCCTCCACAAATTCATTATTTTAGAATTTTTCTGTCGTTAATTTTCTACTTTTTACGTCTATTCACCCTTTTTTTGATGATCAAACTGTCAGATGTTTAACCATTGTCAAAATTCTGTTCTAGAATCCTGCAATATATGTTCTCTTCTATCTTCTACATTAAAGCAAAAGCAGGAATTGGGAGGTGCCTAGCATCACCCATAGATGTTTGACTGTAAGGATTGGTTTGTGTGTTATAATTTATTTCTCATCATGATATGTTAGTTTATTGCTCCATAACTATTTATATTCACCTTTATAGAAGTATACATCCAATATAGGCCCTTTTGTATTGAAAAGCATCCATATAGGCCAAAATGCTTACAGAGGCCTCTTATATCATGGAATCTTCTTTTTTGGTGCTGTTCCATATCCATCCTTCTCCTTTGGTAGTGAAAAGCATCTTATATAAGGAAGTCACATGAAAGCAAACCAGGAATTGGAGGGTGCCTAGCAACACCCTGTCATGTAGATGTTTGACTGTCAGGATTAGTTTGCGTGTTATAACTTATTTGTCACAATAACAGGTTATTTTATTGTTAGCCTGCATGTTCCCATAGTTATTCTATTCACCTTTATAAAAGTATACATCCTTTGTTGCAAGCGTATTTTTTGTAGGGAATATCTCATGGGTAGTGTTCCACATCTATCCTTCTCCTTTTGTATTGAAAGACATCCATATTGGTCAAAATACTTTCAAAATCATCTTTTAGAATGGAATCTTCTATTCAGCACAGAAAGCTTTTGTGCCTACTTGTTTGTTCTCCTCCTGATATAATGTCACTTGTTTTTTTTTCCCATAGCAAAAAGTCACAGCTCTTCTTATTTCAAGTAGAAACAGTTAGGGTTACATTCAGTAATGATTTGCAAAAGGCATTTAAATTGCCAGGAGACTGAAACATCTACAAAACAAACATCAAAGCTGGTTAATATGTTCAAGGATTTACCCATTTTGGATCAAAGCAAAAAGCACTAAAGCAACAGCAAGATGGCTTAGCAGGCTGTACCTGTCAGACTCAAGCATCAGGTATCCCATCCTGGGATTGAGCAGAAACCCTACCAATACTATTGAGCATCTGTTTTGGAGGGAGAAAGGAGATCTCATCTTGTACAACTTAAGTCATGTTCAGTGGCCCATACTGAGAGTCCACTGCCCTCTTTGCGAGGCTGTAGATATGGGATAATGATACCCTTGCGAGAATTTCTAAACTGAAATTCTACTACTGCAGCAATTGATTTATTTCACCTACTTATTATTCACAGTAAGTTATTTACGGAATTCCTTCAGCAAATATTAAAATAAATTCTACTACAGTTATCACACAATTTCCCAGAGAAAAATACATGCACAAGAATCAATCATATCAACATAGTTATATTTGGACAATTGTCCCCGGAAAAACCCAGTGTGGGAAAACCAATGCAGCAGATGAGGGCTTTATTAATCTTCAGCAGCAATTGCTTTTACAAGGAATGGTTTTACAGAGAAACTGAAAGAAAACACCTGAGACTTTCCCTTTGAGACCATATGACACTTTGGAGACCTTGTTCCCACTTCTGCGTCACCCCTGTGTCACTTTGATTGACCCAGCGTGGCTCTGTGTCCCTCTGCGTTAGCGTGCGTAAGCTCTGCGTCTCTCCTCTGGACTGCGTTTCTCTCTCTGTGCTGTCTTCCACTGTCCTTGCGTCACCTCCTCCTCAGTCACTGCCTGCTGCTGATGCCCTCCTCTTCCTCTACCTTGCAACTCCCTCTGAAATCGATCTCCTCTTCCTTGAGATATTGAGTATCTGTTGGTGTGTCTCCAAATGACCCTCAAATCTGCTCTTATACTTTTCCTGTTGACGAATCAATGACCGAGATTAAGTCCTTAATAAACAGCTAAGATTAAAACAGACTTGATCCTCATCTCTTAGAAGCTTCTCATCCTTATCTTTATTAATACCCATTAATATTTTTATTTTCCTAAGTTTAGACTTAGGAACCCATTAAAAATATTAATTATTTTAGCAACTCCTCATTCGGATGGAATTTCTTAAAACGATTTATGGGTCTTGGAGATCTCATGTGCCTTAACCTCTCCTCCAAATTTCAAGGCTAGAACACATCCGATACTACCAAAAATAAACACTTCCTCTTAGCGAGGAATGTGCTCTAGCAATGTTTCACTATAGAGACATCACATTGATCTTCCACATCGTTACCTGTGCTGAAGCTTGGCTTGCTGCCTCACATCCCTTGCACTGTTGCTTCCTGTACTACTGCCCATGGCACTGACATTGCCACTGCCACTGCTGCTCCTGTACTGCAGCTCCCTCTCAACATGTTGCCCATAGCACTGCCACTGCTAACTACTGCACTGCAACTTCTGACACTGATCCATTTCTGCTACTGAAATGGATTCTTTACCATCCGCATCTTCACCCTGAAATAAATAAACTTTGTTCTTCCTAGAGCCTTGGTGAGGATGTCTACCACCTGTTCTCTTGAAGGGGTATACCTCAACTGTTGATCCGAATTGGATCCTTAAGCACTCTTAAAAGTTCCCTGAACTCTGTAAAACTCATACCGAAGTTTCAAAGTATTATGGATGTCAAAGCTTATCAGAAATTACCTCTGAACAATGGCAATTTGTGGTCAGCACAGAACAACGAGGACTCTCGGTCGAAGCGCGCAGACCATTGGCCCATGGTGACCGCACACTGGAACAAATTGACAAACGGGAGGTCAAATCCAAAAACAGAGTCAGTTTCTGATACATGATTAGCGCTAATCGCGTATCGCAGGCATCCCCCTTAGTGAAAGAAAGCCCCGAGCGCTCGGTCACGAGGAAAAGCATAAAACTGTATGGAAATCGCCGATTCCGTCAGAAGGTGGGTCTCGCGCTAAAACCGGCAGGATATCAGAAGGGCTTCAAGCGGTAAGTGGGTTCGACCGAGTCCCGCCCGATGCCATACACTGGGTGACATGCGTCCAACGGATGGGAGAGAACCGTTCACATCGCGCAGGTAAAGGTCATGCTACTTACCCGCGTGATATGGGCGGAGACCATAGGATCTGGAGGCCCCAGATCAACGACGGAGAAATGATCCGTTGGATGACCGGATTCGATGGGGAAATAGGCTGAGTCATATAAAGATTTGAGGTCCGACATGACCAATGAGTTGGCAGGGGAATCAATTTTGCGAGCAATCTTGGAGCAACAGAAATAACGACCGTTCAAAGAGAACCGACACTTAGTTTGTGAGAAAACAAGTGGCCACCTCTCTGTGAAGCGTTACACAGTGATGATGACATAGAGCAGGGGAATTCAAGCGGACAGAGGCAGGAGATCCAGAGAGTCAGGAAGTGGAAATGAACAGTCAGGGAGCAGATTGGCTTTAAGCCACGAACAAACAAAGATTAAAGAGAGCAAGAAAAGAGGCAGAGAAAGAGAAGCAGAAAGCCGAAAGACAAGAAAGAAGTGAACTGCAGAGAACAGAGAAGCTGAGCTGACCTGCAGAGCAAAGGCAAGATCGAGCAGACAGAGACAGAGAGAGTCCATGAGTCTGTGAACTCCAGAGAAGGCTTGAGAGGTTCAAGCAACTCTTCTGTGTATACTTGTCAGGTATTGAGTACCAAATTGGACTCATACCACTGAGACCCGTAGAGGTCGAGTTTCAGTAAGGGGAGTCTATGTACTCTAGAGACTTGGGGAATCCAAGTACAATCCTACTGATCATGATCAATTAAGTGAGACTCAAATTGAGTCCTTCATTGTAAAAGCTCTGCTTTAAGACATAATAGAAAGGCCACCACTGAAGGTTGGACTGGGAGACGTAGCCCAGGAAGATTGGGTGAACTCCTTATTAAATTTGTTGTGTTTATGTGTTTGCTTACTGTGTTCTCTTACTGCTTCAGTGTCTGTGTACTTCGCAATCTTATCGATCCATTGCATAAAATAACATAGGCACACCCCAGCATTTGAGTCCGTAATACCTTCATTATTTCTTTGAGGTCATTTACGGGTGATTTCAGATCAAGTGGTATCAGAGGCCTAGGTTGTTAAGGTTAGACAAGCTTGTGCTGGATTTTGTCATTGAATGCTAATTAGATCAAAGCTTAAATTAGGATAAGGAGAGTTGGTTGAAACTAACCCGGAAATTGGAAGAGTCTATCCTCAGAAGAAAATGTCAGAAGAAAGTCCCTTGGGACCAGATCTCCAATTTATAGATAGTTTCCTGGCCATGAGGTCCATGGTAGAGGAAATGTATAGGGACTTTAGGAAACATAAAGATGAAGATTCATCAGGGTCCAAACAAGATAAAGGAGAAGAAGGGTCTCTCCTCCATGACCACTCAGAAGGCAAAGGGAAAGAAGAAGAATTTCTCACACCTCCTAATAGCCCTGAACATAAAAAGAAGACATCTTTGATTAAATTAGATGTTAAATTTGATTTACCAATATATGATGGAGAGTTGAATGCAGAGAAGCTAGATAATTGGATCAGATATATTGATATTTATTGCAGAGTGCAGAGTATCGACTCAGACAAGAGTAAGTTCCGCTGGCCAGCTTACACCTCGGAGGCACTGACTTGGTATGGTGGGAAGGCAGGACACAAGCTGACATGAAGAAACATGGTAAGATTCTTTCCGTCTGGAGTGAATTTGTTTCTGCAATCAAAAAGCAGTTCTATCCACTAACTTACATGCAGCAAGCCATGATGAGCTGGCAAACTCTTCGCCAATTGAAAGGGCAAAGTGTACAAGGTTACACCCAAGAATTTAGGAAAAGAGCTTTGATTCTAGGAATTTCATTAGATTCACCTGAGACTCTGTTGAAGTACATCGGTGGTCTACACAGCTACATGATGCACACTATCCTCATGTTTAATCCCACTAGTATAAATGAGGTATCTGTTCAAGCTACGCATCTGGAAGCTAGAGGAAAGAATGGGAACCTAGAAGTTGGGGGATCATCCAAGCCCATTGCAAGCAAGAATAAGGAGAAAAGAAAACAGAAATGGAAAGAGAGGAAGGCCAACATTGCACAGAAAAGCAAGTCTTCATGCACTCACTGTAAGAAGGATGGGCATGATGATGAGCACTGTTGGTTTTTGCATTCGGAGCTAAGACCTAAGAAGTTCGAGGGCAAGAAAAAGAAGACTGTTGTAGCTATTCAGAAAGATTTGGAGTCAGACTCAGGAGATGGAACAACAATTGCAGCCACAGGTATAAAAGGTAAAAATTCTAAAGCATCTACTAGTAATTCTGCACAATCCACTAATAATGAAGAAAATGAGAGAAAAAGACATGAGATTTTCCATATTCGAGTTATTTCCAAGCATCAAAAGATTGATACTTTGTTATCGATTGTGGCTCACAAGTAAATTTAATTCTTGAAGCAATTGTAAAGAAGTTGGGATTACTAACTACACCTCACAAGAAACCATACCCATTAGGTTGGTTAAGTGATAAAGCACAACTACAAGTGACTAGACAATATAAACTTAAGTTTTCTTTTGAGTTAGCATTTGTAGATGAGGTTGAGTTAGATATAGTTCCTTTGGATATATGTGGAATTGTTTTAGGAAGTCCCTACTTATATGATAGAAAAATTATTTTCTATAGAGCTGGGAACAAGTATCTCCTCGTTAAAGATGGAATCGAATATATTGTAAGAGCTCATAAGCTCAAGAATAATTATACTCTCAT